>QLPN01021600.1:0-20676 GCA_003314395.1 Albatrellus ellisii
GGAACAATAAGACAGATTCTGCAGTAGCAGTGAGAAAAGAGTCATAACTACTTTGTAGGTGGGTTGATCAGAGATCAGATGACTGGTGCATCATCGGCTGATAAAGACAAACAAAAGGAATGCATGACCATGAGAATTGCTTTGATAGATCAGGAACAATTGTAAGATCTAAAGTGATAGAGACATCTCTATAATAATGGGACTACAATTGGTAAGTGGTCCCATATTAGGGAAAAATAGCATGTGAGGAGGTTGACACATGGTTGAGGTATCAGCACTACAAAAAGTTGTCCCTTGGTGTGGCATGCTGTGCATGGCAGCATGGCATGTGTGTGGTAGTGTGGCACTGGGCAGCAGTGCATCCTGGCTTTTTACAACCACTCACACTGCTGCTCATTGCCCCAATGCTGCATGTCCTGGCTGCTCACCACTGCCATGTACTGCATCCATGGGCTGCTCATCATATCTGAGCTTCTACCCCCCACACTGCATGCACTTGGCTGCTCAATATTGTCATCACACCTAACTATGCAGCATGTGTTGGCTACCCACCACCACCATGTGCTGCATGGCCTAACTGCTTATCTTTTCTATTATAAGAAAAACAAATTACATGCAGGAGTTGACTGAATATGCTATCCCCACAGAGCCTCCCTCCCATGCTGCCACTGTACCAGTGCCCATGTCCACTCAAGATGATGTGGGTAATTGGTACATCTAACCTCCTGTGCCCACCTGCATGCCCACATCACTGCTGTGTCAACAGCACATGGCCCCCCTACTCACCCATGCCACCACAGTATGAGCAGTGTGTGGCCACCACCTGCACACCTGCACCACTGCTGTGCGAATACAGCATGGCCACCACCTCATTGGCCACACTACCCCTGTACCAGCACAGTGCAGTGGCTTACCCACCCACCCTGCCCACATCCACTCAAGAGGATGCAGGTGATTTGTACATCCATCCTCCTATCCTACCAACCATGCCACTGCTGTGTGGACAGCATGGCCACCATCTCCTCACCTGTGCCACTGCTATTATGTCTATAGGATGTGAGGCAGCTCAACAAGCACATTCTGAACATGCATGGCACAGCATGTGGAGGAGAACAACCATGTGCTCAAGGCAATCCAGTTGTACAATCTCACAGGTGACATCCAATGGTGATTGCATGCCCTGTGCAGTCCAACACTGGTGGTGAGAAGGGCAAGCCTGTTGGACACACTGCCACAGAGATCATGCACCATTACAAATGCATAAATCACACAGTCAGCCATGCACACAATGCCATGGTGTGCCCATTGTGTGTCCACAAGGTGATGAGCATCTAGTCAGAGGGCAGAATGGACATTGTACTAGATGTGAGTGTTTTGTTTTGTTGAGGGAGGGTGAGCATGTGCTGACATGCACAGATCCTGGAGTTGACAGACCTGATACTGCTAGACAGGGATGTCATGAAGATCATGTGGTGCATGAAGTTCAAAGACATGCAGGAGATGCTGTGGCATGCAACCTGCCAACATACCTCTGGTGATGATGGACTGCATCATGGCAGTGTGCCAGAGGCTCAATATGTCCACCACACCAGACACAGGATGGAAAATGGTGCATGTCTGGCTGCATGGTGATTTGTATATTGTGAAGGATGCTGACAGACAGAATGCTGCACAATCCACAATAGAGTGGGCTCAGCATGGCAGTGGACATCCCCATATTCATGCCTATGCACTGATTTCAGCCTCAGTGCATCTTTTCTTTCTCATTTCATTTTCTTCACTACATGTCCATGGTGGGGTCACAGGGATGGCAGTGACTCAGGTGGATCATGTGCAGGCTCACCAGTGTTGATCAGGACATGAGTCATGCAATCTTTGTGTGCTACACATCTGTGGCAGAGTCACAGGACAGCAGTGACTCAGACAAGTCATGCATGGGCTCACTGGTGTACATATGCACTTGATGTCAGTGCAGACATTGGGCATGTATCCTGTGAGACCCTCCTCCCACTGCTCAATGATATGGTCCTCCTTGAGCCCATGTCCATATTCATCCATGCCTGTCAGGCCACCATTATTTCCCCTGTTTTTCTCTTCATTTTCCTCTATTTTCTTATGTCTCTATCATCATAGATCATATAATCGCTCCTGATCTATTGAAGTGATTCCCACAGTCATGTATTCCTTTTCTTCATCTTCATCAGCTGATGACACATATGTTGTCCAATCAGAGATCAGTCTGTTCTATCTTTATTTATACTTCATTTTCTCACTCCTACTGTGGATGCTCACCAATCCTTCTCACACCTGCTGTGGAGTATCACCAATCACTCCCACAGTTACTGCAGAGCCTCAGTCAGCACTTATGCATCCCCTCTATTATTGGATATGATGTCATTACTTTACTTTCTCATTCTCCAGCCCTATACTGTACTGCATGGTCTGTGCATGACTTAGGATACTATATATACATGAGACTCCTAGTGGTTTATTCCCCAGTTCTGATCATCTGGGATATCTGCTAGGTACAGTACTCTTCTCTCCTCTTATTTACTATATACTAATATATCTGGGATATCTGCTAGTCAAAGCGCAATCATACTTTTTGTTGTTTGAGCTCTTTCCTCAGTTGTTCAGCTTCAACATAGCATTGGCCTCACAATGCCCCACTCATATATGCTGCAGCCCCTGTGGCCCCTCCTGCCCCATGCTGAATGGGGCTCACTGAGTGGCACACCAGTGCAATGTTCCTGCAGGGTCCACTGCAGAACTTTGACCCACTGCACCCACCCCACACACAACTGCCATGTGCCTTGCATGCATTGGCTTCATGCTGCATCTGCCTGACATGGATGTGGAGATGGGCCTGGACATCTGTACCTTGCAGATACAGACCTCCATGCATTCCTCAGCTTGGGGGTTCTACTTTCTATTGTATGTCACTATCATGTTCCATGCAGCTGTGCACACTCACTGTCAATTCAGCTCCCATCATGCCACAGCTATAGCCAGTTGCAGTGCTCAACAATCTCAACCAGCTGCTCTCCACAGGCCAGTACCTCCTCTGCTCTGCACAAGCAAGTCTGCCAACCATCCCTTTTTCCCATACCTCTACTTGCTGACCTCTTTTGCATGCACATTGTCAACACCACACTAGGTGCCATGATCACCATCCTCACCAACCCCATCTGGGTTGTCAAGGTACACATGTTCATGTCCTGTGTGGATTCACCCACCACATATTGTGGCCTATGTGGTCTATCCTTTATCCTTTCATTGCCTACTGAGTCTGCATGTAGCACACTGACACCATACTTCTGTGCAGATGGGTTCTTCTTGATATACTGCATGGATGGTGTGCAGGGGGCTACTGGTGCAGCACAACACTCATGCTGGGGTTTCAAGTGCAAGTGATGCCAGTTTGCACAGGCCAGGTGCATGTGGTCATCCACTAATGACATGTTGGTGCACATGTCCTGTCTCTTTCAGCTACAAGTCACAGGGCTGACTGCATGCTATCATGCCAGTTGAACACAGCACACACCATCATGTCTGGAAACTCACTGGTGTGCACCCTCTGCCCTGCAGTTGATTGCTGGACATGCTGCATACCCATGTGCTACCCCTACAGACTGTGTGTCTGTAACCATGCCTGTCAGGTGCCAATATTTGGTGCATTTACTTCTTTATTTCTTTTCATCTTCATTTATGTTTTCCTTTGATTGTGATTAGATATGGTCATCTTATCTTTCATCTTATGTGATCATATCTAATCCTTATCTACTTACACTCCTTTGTTCTAGACTATGAGGTCATAGCATGCACCTTTGGCATGTTCCACTACTTACTGTGGTCATAGTCTTACTTACCTGCCCTAGAGTACTGTGCTGGTCTGTGCACACTTTCCTTTAGTATATGTAGCTAGGTATTACTGTTGAATATACATATACCCAGCTAGTTATGGCTGGATTTCCTCTTCTTTTGGTTGATCCTTAAGTTGAGTGTGCCCAGTCCTGCATTAGCAGTAATATGTAGGCTCCAGTCTCATAATGCCATGATGTGCTGCTCATGTGGCAGCAGGAGGATGTGTGTGCATACTGCCAGCTCTGACTCACCTCACACCACCTGCCAATGCTCATCCACCTCAGCCAGTGCCTCCAGCCCAGCACCCCACCAGCATCTATTCCTGGTCAGGATCCAAGCTGCACATGCAACAGCTCACCAATGTCATGCCCAGCAGCCCCAGCACTGATTGGGCATTCACTCAGTAAAATTCTTGGTCAGGGTAGTGGCTGAGAACAATCATTACATCCCACATTCATGCCTACACACCCATTTCAGCCTCAGTATGTCTTTTCTTTTGTATTCTATTTTATTTGTTACATATTTGCATTTGGGTTGCAGGGACAGCAGCAACTTGGACAGATCATGTGTGTGCTCACCAGTGTTGATCAGAACCACCCACATCACTGCTGTGTCAACAGCATGTGGCCTCCTACCTGCCAGCACCACCACTTTGTGCCCATTGTTCATCTACTTTTGTTTAGATCTAGCATTGCTTCCCTTTATTCTCTGTTGCAACATATATATACAACTGTAATCATATCTTATTGGTTGATGTTACAAAACAACAGGTATTTACCCTATCTTGGCATTTTGCAAACCTCTTGGTGAGTTCTGTTGATACCATATTTACAAACAATAACATGATGGGCAGAATTTTTTCTATATTCAATCTGTAAGTTCTACTATTGAATGACACTATATCCATGATATTTTCTCACCTCCCATACCTGTAACTACATAGGTCCATGGGTTTTCCAGTCTACAATAGTAACCATACAGTTGATGTTTCTGTTTTGCTTTTTTTTCACAGTTTAAGGGGTGTTTTTTGTCTTTCTATCTATTTGTAATCTACAATACTCCCACATGCCATCATTAGTATGGGTGTGGGTTTTCATGGGTGATAGCCAGTCATGACCACTAGGGACAGGGACAGGGCAGGGACAGGGCAGGGACAGGGCAGGGACAGGGCAGGGACAGGGCAGGGACAGGGACAGGACATGGACATTGGTGAGGAATGTTGCAACTCATTTAACCATGTCTGCTTTACTTAATGTTGCAATGCAATAGGATAGGTCTTTACTTTATAACTAGAGAGGCAATCTGTGGGTTGGGATTGGTCTGTAAATTGGGGTTGGTCTGTAGATAGATAGGGTACTGTTTCCTTTTATTTTCTGTTGTAACAACGTATGTATACTTTCACAAACGATGTCTTATGACTTGATGTTCCAATGCAACAGGTTTTTACACTAGGGATGGGGACAGGGACAGGGCATGGACAAGGATAGGACAGGGATATTAGTGAGGAATGTTGCAATGCAATAGGATCAGTCTCTACTCCATAGTTGGAGAGGCAACTGGAATTGGTCTGTAGGTTGGGATTGGTTTGTAAATTGGACTTGGTCTGTAGATAGATAGAGTACTATTTTCTGTTGCAATAAGCTATGTATACTTTCACAGATGATGCTTTATAACTCAATGTTGCAATGCAACATGTTTTTACACTAGTAAGAAAAATAGGAAAAATGAGGAGAAAAATCAGGGAAATAATAGCAGCCTGACAAATACCCCCTTCTTAAGGTGAGTCATCTTGATGAGCAAAAGACAGAGTAGAACAAGCATGGCAGATATCTTCATCCTCTCCTTCCATGAACTTGAAAGGAAAACCAGCAAAGAGTGACAGAGAGAGAGGAATGATGGAAGAAGATTTAGGCAATTCCCTTAAATCTTCATATGATTTGGGAGTGATGACTCCATCATCATCTTCATATGAAGTATCATAGTTGCCTTCAACTATGTCAAATGGAATGGTTTCATATCCATCATCAAGAGGTGGTGGAGTAGGGGTGGGTGTTTCTTCAAGAATGCATCAAGCATAGTGTGGTTTAGCCATCAACTCTGGTGAATATTCAGTTTGGTAAAGGGAATAAATGGCCACTGAATGTATTGCTTGAGGATTCTCTTTATGGTACTGCTACTCCTTCTGCCATGATCATCCCCATGGTTGGAATAGCATGGATCATTTTAGTAAAATGATCTATTGTTGACAATCATAGCTGACTAATACTTTTGAGTTACTCTACTGTACACACACATATACCTTCACACATATGCATACATACCTTTCATACAAATAGGTTATGGTGTCATCATGTACAAATAAGAACTATTCAAGTTCCATTTGCATATATGACCTGTGTTCATCATCTATGACCATGAGTATAGAATCATTGCCTTGGCTTTCAGGCAATTTGATGATGAGATCTGTAGAGATAATTTGCCAAGGTCATGATGGAATTTTGGTAGGTGTTAGCTCTCCCTGTGGGTTTGCAGGAAAAGTCTTCATCCTTGACATAAATCACATCCCTTGATGTACTTCTCTATATAGGATGCCATATTTGGGGACCAGAAGTGTTGTCAAACCATCTCCAATGTTTTATTGTAACTAGGATGTCCTGTGAGTGGTGAATTGTGGCAAGTCTAAGTCTTCATCAGATCTGCATAGCATGTTTCTGGAATGTAAAGTTTCCCATCATAGTAGAGTGTCTTATTCTCATCTTCACTCCATCATGTGAACATTGCAGTTTTCCTCAAGTCTGCATCCAACTTGCCCCATACAGTATAATCATAGTCATCCTTTTGGTTGTCCATGATTTTCTTCACAATAGGAGGACTTAATGCTGCAAGTGAAATTTTGTGCTTGAAAATTCCCAGTTTGAGCAAAATGATGTTCTTGTTGTCATTGTATACCCCCGTCTTATGGTCCAAACATCTCAAGAGGAGATCAGGGCAAGCATTGGTAGCACCAGGTTTGTGGACCATGTTGATCTGGCAGCAAGACAAATAAAGTGACCAACAAGCTTGACAACAATTGAGCTTCTGGGCTGTCATGAAGTATTCCAAGTTCTTGTCATCAGTGATCACTTGAACAGGGTGAATGGAACCTTCAAGATAATAATGCCATGCTTCCGGAGTGCAGATGATGGCCAACATCTCCTTGTTATATATGTCGCAGTTACACTCAGCAGGTGACAAACCATTACTGAGGTAAGAAACTAGGTGCCACTTGTCATCCTGTCAAAGCTGTGAGAGCACAGCACCAGTAGCATAACCAGAACTATCTGCTTCAACTCTGAATGGATACTGCTCATCTGGGAATACTAAAACCAGTTCAGAACACACAGCATCTTGTAAACAAGTGAAGGCCAGCTGTTGTTCTCCATCCCAATGCCACTTGATGTCCATCTGCATAAGTTCATTCAAGGGCCTGGTTACATTGGAGAACCCAAGAATAAAATGGCAATAAAAGTTGCAGAAACACAAAAATGAGCAAACATCATGAAGATTGGCCAGTTGATACCCTGTACCTTGACTGGGTCCATAGTGATCTTGCCAAAGGAGATCATGAGGCTGAGGAAATCAATAGATGTCTGTTCAAACTTGCATTTTTCTGGTTTGAGATAAAGCTTGTTATCTGTGAGTATTTGAAGTACTTCCTGTGTGACCTTCTGATGTTCCTCTAGCATCACTGTGAAAATCAAGATGTTGTCCATATACACCGCAACAACTCCTTTAGAGATGAGACCATGGAACAGGTGGTTCATCATCGTTTGGAAGGTGGTGGGGCTATTGCAAAGACCAAAGAACATGACAAGAGGTTCAAATAGACCTTTGTTGATGACAAAGGCAGCTTTCCATTCATCACCATCTTTAATCCTGATGTTGTTGTATCCCCAACAAACATCCATCTTGGTGAAATATCATGCTCCACAAAGACAATCAATCAATTCCAAAATAAGGGGAAGAGGATAGCTATTTCTATTTTTGATCATCATATCATTGAGCTTGCAATAATCCTGAACAGGCTGTAGTTCTCCAGATTTATTTTTGATAAAGAAAAAGGGTGATGCCATGGGAGATTTGGAAAGATGAATATGACCACTTTTTAGATTTTCTTCAATGAATGACTCCAATTGTTTTTGTTCATCTAAGGACAGATTGTAAACTTTACCAGCAGATGGTTTTGTGCCTGGTTTAAGTTTAAGTTCAATCACATGGTCCCAAGGATGTCTTGGAGGAAGTGCATCAAAGGCATCTTTGAGTTTCAAATGATGATATGCTTTGGGTACAACGTCTTCAAATGTCTTCTTCAGCTTCTTCTTTTCTGCTTTGATGGCAAGGTCTTGGCTAATATTTTGAATGGCTGCCTCCATTTCCTTTTGATCAACCATGACCATCAATATCCAATCATCTTTGTCTTCAGCTGCAATCCATTCTTTGGCTTCTTCATGTATTTCTCAATTTTGTTGCCTCATCTCTTCAATAGATCCCCCTTGATTGAGTGATCCATCAACATTGTAGACTGGGATAGGGCATGCAAGTTTCTTTTGTATTTAAGTTGTTTTTCTTCACAAATTCCTTGTCAATGTATAATCCTGTGGCTCCTGAATCTAGTAGAGCATCTATTTCCAAGGTAGCTCCACTATCCACTGTTTTGATTTTGATTTTTAATTCAGGGAATTTCATGATGTCAAACATCCTGGTGTATTCCTTTTTTCAACAGAGGAATAACCTTTTGCACTTGAGGCTTCACTTCAGACTGGGAATAAAATGGAACAATGCATGTTAAATAGATGTTGGTACAAGCATTGAGATGATCAACATCTGTATCATCAGTCTGAAGCATAGAAAACCTATTGTAGGATGGTGAACTTGTGCTCAGTTCCTGTCCAACACAAAACCTGACTGTGGTGCTCCACTCTTTGAGCTACTTGGATCATTTAACTGAAGACCACATGCCTGAAACTCCTTCTGCATCTCAGCCAAGAAGTCTGCCTCATTTAGCACATGCATCTCTTGAAGGGTCCTCACATTCCCCCTTCTTTGTTATCCTTGGGGATGTCTTGGGTCTGGACATTCTCTTGTAAAGTGTCCTTCTCTTCCACAATTTAAACAAAGATGAGGGTGTGGTCCTCTTGCCCAATCAACATCCATTGGTTCCCCCATTGGAGCAACAGCTGTGTTAGACTCCCAATGAGGGGTAGAACTTCACTGTTGTCCTTGAGGCTGTCCAAAGGATTTCTGGGGTCCTTGTTGTTGTCTCCATCCCCCAGTTGTCTCAAAAGCATGTCCTGCCATGCATATGCTCTTGCTCATGCTCATGTATACCAACCATCTAAATATGCATCTCCAAATAACAAGATTGGAGAAGAGGGCAGTTCATCCCTTTCTTGAACACTGTGGTGAGCACTCCATCATTGTATCCAGATGCTGCTTTATAGAGGAGGAATTCTATGATATATGCCTATTCCCTTGTGAAATAGTGGTCAACTTCTGTTGAGCCATTTGTTCTTCATTGTGGTCCCCAAAGGTTAGCTTCATCAACATCAGAAGACCATTGAAATCTTCAAATGGTTCTTGTTGAACTGGGTCAACCCCATGTGCTTCTATCTGTCACAGAATCCCTTTTTCCCACTCTTCTGCATATCCTCCTTTGATATAAGACGACATGACAGTTATATTGTCTTCATCCTTATATTCTGGGTGTGCATGAAGGATAAGATGAATTTGATCCAAAAATGATTGGAATTTCTTTTTGTTACCATCAAAAGGAGTTGGCTCTGCAGTGCAAAATTTGGGGAGTTGGACCTGGGGTAGGTGGTCAATTCCTACTCCTGAAAGTGAACCAGTGCCTTCTGTTCTTGATAAATGATTCAGTAGATTTGTCATTGCTTCTTGCTGCTGTTAGATCATCTCCCCAAAACTCAGTTGATCCTGGTCTTGTTCCATTTGTGCAAATGCTACAGATGGAGGTTGAAGAGTTGCTGCTAAGGCTGTACCAAGACTTGTGATATCTGATTCTAAGCAGTGGGAGATTTCTGGTTCTTGATCTTCTAAATTTCTGAATTGATTCTGCAAATGTGATTCTGGCTCTTCACTGTCTTCTCTGTGGTGGGGTGGGGACTGCTGTCTCCAATTCCCATTGCTGTTGTGTTCTTGCAACAGTTTGTTTGATTATCTGGTGGATGATATCAATGAGAGTACCTGTGCTTCTGTAGTTGAGTGATGTCAAGTTGACAGCACACTCAGTCATACAAGAAAAGCACTATATTTCTCGATAAAATCTGCACAAGATAGAGAGAGCAATTGTTACGAGGCACTTGCTTTGGCACCTCGTAACGCATTTCTTTTTTATTTTTCTCTTACTTACTATAGTAAAGTGTAGTATTATTACTACAAGTGTGAGCTTAGCTCCACTTTACTTAGTAAGGACTTATCTTTTCCTTTCTCTTTTATAGTACTTAAGTATTTACATACTTAAGTGTGAGCTTAGCTCCAGGTACTATATTAGACTTATCTTTTCTCTTTTATCTTTCCTTATTTATTATAACATTTACTTGCTAAGGACTATTACTATACAATTAGCAAGGACTCTCCTTTCTCGTCCTTATTTACCTTTGTTTATCTCATGTTCATTCCGCACTTGTGGCTGAGCCACTTATATCACACGGACGCGTACTTACTGCGCTTTACTGCGCACTTTTGTTTACTTACTGCGCCTTACTGCACAACCTTACTATAGTTAGATTACTAGTTTTGTATAAATAGTTGACAGACTGGCGGTCTTAAACCCCAGTCTTGTCAACTTCGCAATCTAGGGAATCATCCTTATACTGCGCTTGATCTAAGCTCGTTAACCACTTGCTTCACTCTCTCAGAACTAAGTCTAAGAACTCTAAAATCACTAAGACATCTTACACTTGTCAACCTGGATCTTCGTATCGTTATTGGTGGAACCATCCTCATAACCATATCATTAATCCCATTCTTCATCGTCATCAGGAACCTCTATTATGTTCATCAAGCCAACATCCAAACCTTGGTTACCAGGAGTAACATTTTAGACCTTCCCTAAGACCGTCCAATAGGCCGTTCTTAGCAGCAATGACCAATCCATGAAGACTTTGAAAAGCAATATGTCTACACTAGTACATAGACATTTCTGGACCCCCAGTGATGTATGATGTGAAATGATGGTGTGGGTTGATCTGGAATGCATGATCAGGGTGTAATGACAACCCAATGGGGACAGGGGGAGGAGTAGGATGTGGGTTCTTGAGGTAGTACCACAATGTATATGGGAATAGCTTGGGGGGGGTACTTAACATGATACCTCTTATCCTGATTCTTCCACTGCTCTGATCTTGGATCTGGAAATAACCACAGAGGAAACCTCTCATAGTTAGTGTTGGGTTCATCCTGATGTTGTATAATGATGCATGTGTGCCAAGCAGGAAGGTGAGGGCAGAGATGGAAGTGGGCAACTGAGGGGCAATGAGGCAGAAGAAGAGAATAGAAGTTAATGCAAAGTCCTTCATCTAAAAGACACTCTGTCCTAGAGCATGTGTGAGGGGGGCATGTAGAATGCATGGGCAGTCCCAGAGCTGTCTGAAAATCATGGAGGTCCCCAGGGATTGGAGGAGAAGTTGTTGAAGTCCTGGGCAAATGTCCACACTGCTGGATCCTCCTGTTGACAAAGATATGGGTCCAAGGGCACTGTATGGAGGAGGTCACTGGGTGTGAGGTGGAGGTGGATGGGTTGAACACTGTAATGTCCCACCAGAAGTTGAAGAGTAGGGTATGGTGAGCAGGGGACATATACTTGAGTCCACAAGTCACAAGTCCACTCACTTTTGTGCTTTTGCTGCTTGCAGTGATGACAAACAGCAAAAGGAGGGTGAGGAAGAAGGGAAAGGTGATCAAAGGGGTGGTTGGTGTGACGAGAGGGAGGGTGTGTTAGTGAAATGGTGTAAAAGTGGTTGCAGATGTAGTGCAGATGATGGCAATGTCTGGGAGGGAAGGGAGGAGGGATGACAACAGGCCATGTGCAGAGTAGAACTAACTGAGTTCTTATTGTTCTAATTGTGACTATGGACTACTTATAGTAATGCATGGACTGTATGTATGTGTGCATGTGTATGTCAATGTATAGTACTTATCAATGAAAAAGGATAGAGATGGACTGGGATGAAACACACACTCTGACATAATGATGGCAGATATCAATGTGCTTCATACTGCAAGTAATGACAGGATTAGTAGCAATGTCAATTGAGCCCTTATTATCACCATACAGTAAGAGAGGAGAAGAAAATGGGAACCCAATTTCCTGGAACAAGGACCTCAGCCACATCCCTTGCACAGCAGCCTGGGACAGAGACATATACTCTGCTTCTGTGGAGGAAAGGGATACCATGTGTTGCTTTCTGGAAGACCAGGCAATAATGCCTCCTCCAAGGAGAAAAGCATATGCTCCAATGGATTTGCAGTCATCCCTGTCTGCTACCCAGTCTGAGTCAGAATACCCCACAACATCAGCATCTCTGTCAGTTCCTTTGTAGTGCAAGCAAATATCCATTGTTCCCCACAAATACTGTAGGATGTGCTTTGCAGCAGAGTAGTGAGTGGGTGAGGGGTCTGTCAGGAATTGGGAGAGCTTCATAACAGCAAAGGAAATTTCAGGCCTGGACATGATGGCAGCATATACAGTGACTTCCAAAATTGATTCAATATTGTGCAATTTCTCATTGTTTGCCAATTAACTCAGGAACCAGAACAAATAAGACAAAAGTGTAAGTTGATGTCTGAAACTAAAACATCAGGGCTATACATTTTAAAATAAATTACATAATTTGGATCAGTATCCATGGAGATACAGACAGTTCAATCTAGAATGTCATTGAATCAATTATGTAACTGGTTGTCAGAACTGTCAAAGTCTGACAGAACTGTCAAGGTTTGACAGATATGTGATTGACAGATGGTTGCTATAGAGATTGTATCTTAGCAACCACTTCAACTCAAGTTATTTAAGCACTGCCAACCAACTCAATGCTTTTCAATTCTCCCATGTGCTCTATCTCCTCTGCTCAGAAGGAAAACATCATTGCTCTAGCCAGCAATGGTCAATCCACTTGTGAAATTGCTCCATCTCTGGGTGTTAGCCAGCCTACAGTTGCCAGGGTCCTCCAAAACCTCCTTCACAACTGTCAGGCACCTCATTCTGGTCATCCTTCCAAGCTCTCTGCCACCTCTGAATGTGCTATCGTTACACAAATCACCACAGGAAAGGTTGCCAATGCTGTCCAGGCCACAAAGTACATCAATTCCATCATCCCCAACCCTGTCTCCTCACAAACTGTGCACTGAGTTCTTAAACAACATTCATTGAAGGTAGTAAAAAAGAAGAAAAAGCCACTACACTCTGCAGTACATCACAAGAAATGCTTAGCCTTCACTTTGAAGTACCAAAACTGGACTGTAGAAGACTGGAAGAGGATTATTTGGTCAGATGAGACCACAATAAACAGGATTGGGTCAGATGGAGAGCAGTGGGTTTGGAAGCAGGTTGGCCAGGGGCTGATTGATCATACTTGTCTAGTCCAGCAATATCAACTTTCCATAACACTACTCCCAAAAGAACACATAGTTCAAAATGCTGACAATACTGAGAACATCCTAGGACATATATGGTATTCAACTCAACTCAAGCTACAGATTGGATCACATCAAGACATCACCTTTCTTGTCAACCTTGGGACAGACAATATCATTCTCAGACACTCTTGGTTGAAACAACACAAGCTAGAAATTAATTGGACCAAACCAAGTCTATCTTTTTATCGCTGTCCAAGTACCTGTCGAACCGCTGTCAAAGTGGGAGGATGTCGTTACGCCATCGGAACAGATACCAAACCAAAACTAAACCAACAGCAACGATTTCGACACCCTGTTCAGCAAGGACAAGTACCACTAGATGATGAAGACGAACTCTTTATTGGAATTCCCAATGATGACTGGATTCGCCAGACATCTCAAGCCACTTAACTTGGGATACAAGCAAGACTGATGAGTTGAACCATCCAGCTGACGCATCCGTCGTTCCATCCCATCGACCGTAATCTGTCGTCGTTGTGGCGAGCGTGCAAGACGCCGCCATCCTCGTCGTCTTAAAGGCGGAAAGCTGTAGTCAAAAGGTAAGACTTTACTTTCATCCTGCCGTTCGCACACCTATCATGTCAGGAACTTTCATCGACGACGGCATGGAAGAGCCACTGACAGACTTTAGTGCTCGGTCTCCTCCCAGCTGCGCCCGACGGTCTTCACGAGGTCAGCCTCCGTGATCTGCTTGCCACTCGTAAAGTACCCCGCCGCGATCTTCGCGTCGATCTCTACACGCGAGTCCATAGGTATCAGATGCTCTGCGAAAGTACCTGCCTGTCAGCTACACCGTCACTCCACCGCCACTCCACAACGCACCAGGAATGTCGTAACGCTTGAGAATCGGGATCCCGGATTGGATGATCGCTTCGTATTTCCTGCAACACGTACGTTCCGTGTGAACTAGACAGCGGGAGCAAAGCAGACGGTGAGCGGACACGCACATATCACTCATCGACACCATGTTGTCGATCTTCTTGATGCCGAGCCAGTGCAGCACATCCGGCATCAGCGCCTGGAACCGCATGTCCTTAACACCGACGATGAGCTCCGTCGCCCGGAAGTACTTGTCTGCGGAGTCGCCCCCACGCTTGCGCAGGTTGTATACGAGGCACCTGCATAGGTAATTGCGCGTCAATGCGGACCAAAAGGAAAAGGAAACGCTATGCACTTTGTCGCCTCTCCAAGTGCACGGCCTTCCTTGCGGAAGTGCACGACAACACCAACGCCACCCTTCTGTGCGGTGCGGATGCACTCTTCGATGGCGTACGTCAGGTACGGTTTGCACGTGCAGATGTCAGGCCCAAAGACGTCCGGGCCGTTGCCTGCGTGAAGAAATAAACATGATGTCAGAAACGGCAAGCTTAGCACGTACACTCGTCGTGGACGCGTAACGTCAGGACCTTGCCATGTCTGCCACGTTTCCGACTGGTGTATATCATTAATATCAGCTACCTCCCAGAACCGTTGATGAAAAACTACGACACACAGATATAGACAGTGAGGTTTCCGATGGGGGGCAGGAAGACTCTAATGTCGGGACGGGTGATCAGCTCCAGGTACATTCCTCCCGTATCTTCGAACAGCGCGCGGCGCAGCAGGCTTTCGGAGCTGACAGCGAACATCAGCACAGGCTTCTTGACGTAACAACAGGACCTTACATTCCAAAGCGCTCCGCAATGCCAGGCAGCCACCACACGGGCTCGACCGCGGCCTTGCTGATGTTGATCTCTACACCCGGGTCCGCGGAGTTAATAGTCCCGTCTTCGTTGAGAAGCGGGGTACTCTTGAGCACGATCTTCCCATCGACGGTGACGTCACCCCGGCGAGCGGCCTCATCTATCACAGAGAGTTTTATGTGCGCCTTGGTCACGGCAATGCTTGGGCGGATGTCAAGCTTCGCGTCTGTCTCTGCACGAAAGACCTGAGGCGTGAGGTGGCCCCACGGGTCGAACGAGACGATCTTGTGTGGGTCAAACCAGGACGGCTGTGGCAGGATCGGCAAAGGGGGCTTAGTGCGCGCATAGTCGGGCTTGTGCGTCGGTATCAGCGTGCCCATCGCGATGGCCAGCGCGCGATATATGGAATACGAGCCCGAGTGGGCCCCGATGGCGTTGCGGTGCTTGAAAGAGGAGGGGAGGCGGGACGGAATGACAGGGCCTCGCTCCCTGGGATCCGATGCACCCCATCTGAGAGGATGAGGCTTCACGCCATGCCGATCAGGATAAGCTGCAGATGAGCCAGATGAGCGTCATGTAACACGGCCAAAATGAGTCAGAGATAGATCTAATGATAATGATAATGATACATATTCGGCCCGGAGACACATTGTGTCTGTATAATATGCTGTCTTCGCTCATCGATCATACCACAAGCGATACGTTACATCGCCCGCGCCACAGATGGCGAGGAGATATCCTCTCATGTCATACAGCTCACAAGCAGGAAACAGGGGCCACCCGATGTGCTCCGTGATCTGATGCGATGCGGTGCGATAGATGCAGACAACCGCGAAAGCCTCCGCGCATACATCAAGGGGAACTCACTCGTAAGCATGACTCGGGACGGGTACAACAGCTTCTCGCGCTCCTTGTCTGTTAACATACGGTCCGATGCGGCAACGGCCATCGCAGTGGCCAACGTTGCAGCCACCGACGCAAGCGGAGCGTTTGTGGCCCGGGCGTCGGCAGGCAGTGGTGTGCTCGTCGCCGCCGCAGGCGTCGAGGCAGTCGATATGGGACTCGTCAGTGCATCTAGTTGATTTCGATAGCGGACGGCTCAGGAGGGGTGGGTGCTATGGACAAGAACGGACGACTGACCTTTGCCTGGAGAGCCTGATGGGAGACCTGGAGTGCTTCGAGCTTTGAGAGGATCTGAGTGAGAACGGCGTTGTCGACTGACATGGTGATAAGGAAAGAGCTTTGAGGCACCGGCCGCGAGCGACGACCTGGGACTTGGCGCTGCCGACACGTGCGCCGCCGAGGCACGCTGTTGAGAACCAAGTCACGCTTAGCTTACAACTTGTTCTCCGCCTTCTAGACATTGTAAGTGACCGTGCAATCTCTACTAGGAAATGATAGATTATCACGATGTGACTGATGAGTTGAACCATCCAGCTGACGCCTCGGTCATTCCGTCCCGTCGACCTTAGTCTGTCGCCGTTGAAAGACGCCGCCATTCTCGTTGTCTTAAAAGCGGAAAGCTGTAGTCAAAAGGTAAGAACGCTACCCTTTACTTTCATCTTGCTGTCTGCACACCTATCATGTCAGGGACTTTCGTCCAACGCCCTTTTGCGACTGCTCCACTTGGGGACACACCCGTGAAGAGCTTCGTCGCCGTGTCGGCTCAACCTCAGAAAGAAATGGCACAAAATATGGCCAGCAAAGCATGGCGGGAACTTCGAGAACACTTCCGATTCGCCGATACCGACACTTTTCTAGAGAAGATCCTGCCACTCGAAAGCGACTATATTGAGGCGATATACGACCGGATCGTCGCAAGGGGCAAGTACAAGAGCTGCAGGGCAGGTAAGTACAAGGCCAACAGGGCGGAACGCAAGGGACTATGGTGGAATGCCCCCAAGAAAGTGGTCTTTACGCACCGTTTGTCGATGCTGCCAATGCTATCACTGAAGTCTGCAACGTGAAGAATATGCCTTGGACTTCTCATATCAACTGCAGGTGGCTTAACGCGAGTGGCAAGCCTCCCAAATCCCTTCATGAAGATACGTCAGCCATTCGTCCCGACCTCGTATGCACCCTGAGGGACGCCGCTCACGATAACAGCACGAGCTCGGTGGTAAATTTCCAGCTTGATCCTCCGCCTGCTGTTGCTAAGCTAGCTATTATCTTCAGACATGGTGGCACCGAGCGAATACACTCGTCGAAGTCAAATCTGAGAACACGCAGAAAGATTTTTCTGATGCCTTCCATCAGTTGCTTAACTACGTGCGACAGATGCTGAAAGAACAAATTAATCGCCGTTTCACCCTCGGCTTGGCGTTTTGTGGAACAGACATGTCTGTGTTGCTCTGCGATAGATTTGGACTGCTCGGGACGTTCAAGCCATTCAATATACATCAGGTAGGCATGCAACCTCCCAGGATGTCCATGTGCTGAAACGGTCTTCACAGCACCCAAAAAAAAACATCAAAATCATCGCGAGTCTCGCTCCTCAAGCATGAACTCATCGGATGGGATCCAACGATGCGGCTGTACCGGCCGGACCTCGAGCCATCTGTCATTCTCCCTTTGAATCTGGGGGCCACACAGGTCTGCTGTATAATATGCAATGGGTGATTGAGTTACCTGGTCCTGATGGCAAATCATGCAAGATGTTCCTCACACCTTGTGCTCTAAGTTTGATGAGGGCAGATGTGATGTGTGGCAGAGCTATGATTGTTTGGGCAGCCATCTGACTCTACAAAGGTAAACTGGACTACACCAAGGTGAGCATTGATTGGTCATCCTTCATTGCTGCATTGTTTGATTACTGACATCCTTATTTCACAGATCTACGTTCTCAAGCAATGTTGGCATCCTGTCATATTGTCTTTAGAGGGAGAGTTCTACCATCAGGGACAAGACACATCATTCATTGGAAAACTTTACTCATTTGAGGAGGTGAAGGTTAGTGGGAATGTTGACAATACACTGTTGTCCATGCATTGTGGTGTCCAGCCCATGGAGACAGTGCAGGATCCTGGTGTCAAGGGTAATCCAAAGAAAAGGCTTTGTGATGAGATGACAGAGGCCCACCTCCACAACAATTCTGTGGATGATGACCCCATCATAGCAGGGGGTGGTTTGGAAACTCTGATTGCACATGCTCTGACCCAATTAGTGATGGAGCCCTATGGCTGGCTGATTAAGTTCTTCAGGGACATCCCAGAGCTTCTACCCCCACACTGCATGCATTTGGCTGCTCATCACTGCCAAGTGTTGTATGTGCTGGCTGCTCAACATTGTCATCACAGCTGGCCATGCTGCATGTGTTGGCTGCTCACCATCACCATGTGCTGTATGGCCTGGCTGCTTATGTTTTGTATTACAAGAAAAAACAGATTCCATGTAGAAACTGACTGATTTACTGTCCCAACAGACAATCTGGCCCTGCAGCCACACACCCTCCCTCCCATGCTGCTGCTGTACCAGCACAGCATGGCAGCTTACTCACCACCTGTGTCCACTCAAGATGACACAGGCAATTGGTATGTCCCTTCCCCTGTGCCAACCCATGCCCATGCCACTGCTGTATCAACAGTGCATGGCCCCCTACCCTCCCATGCTGTTGCTGTACAAATGGCATATGGCCACTACCACCTGCGCCACCACTGTATGAACAGCACACCACATGTGGCCCAGTACTGCACCCCCACCACAGCACACCCTACAGGCACTGCACAGCTGAGGTGGCAGCTGGCAATTGCACAGTGCATGAGGCTGCATGGGCCTGCATTGTACAGTGGCAGTGCAAGCAGACAGGGGGCAGTGTGCTGTGGAGACAGCAGTCATATGGGCATGTGGCCACCACCTGCCTACCCATGGGGTCATATGGCCCAATCTGACAATCAAGCCCCCCAGCACCTGCCAACCCCCAGCACATGGAGCATGCACTGTGCCATGCTGTGCAAAAAGTTTCCTGACAGGTGGGTGCTGCCATGCAAGCTGTTGCATGATGCCATGGATGGCCTGCGTGTGCTACACACACATGACCCTGTGATATTCTCAACACCAAAGCTCGCAGAAAAGTCCTGCATCAGCCCAGAGGCCATGTGGTGATCATGTGCATCTGTGATATCTGCAGGCCCATGGGCTGCATCATCAGCACTGTCAGCGGTGGGGTCAATGGCACTTTCACAGCCAAGCTCATGCATGAGGCCATTGGCAACTGGTGTGTCTGCCACAAGCACCACCATCAAGATGCACCACAATGTTGGTGGGCTGGTGGCAAACATGAAGCTCAAGCTCATTGAGCCACTGTGTGAGCTGTTCAATGGTGTGTCATGCCTGCTCCCTTCCCTCACAGCCCTGGCTGACCCATCAGGAAGATGAGGCTCACACACTGGGCCGCCTGCTCACGATCCCTGTGCCACATACCAGCACAGCACAGCAATGTGCCCATCCACCCATGCCACTGCCATACGAACAGTGTGTGGCCACCTCCTCACCTGCACTGCCACTGTACCAACAGTGGGTGGCCACCACCTGGCCACCCATGCTGCTGCCATGCCATGACAGTACAGTGCGGCCACCACCTCCTGGCTCATGCAGTCACTGTACCAGCACAGTGCAGCAACTTACCTTCCCACCCTGTCCATGTCCACTCAAGATGACATGGGTGATTGGTACATCTGCCCTCCTGTGCCCACCTGCATGCCCACATCTCCACTGTCTCAACAGTGCACGGCCCCCTACCCATCTGTGCCACTGCTGTATGGACAGCACATGGCTGCTACTGCCCCAGCCACACTGCTGCTGTGCCAATACAGCATGGCCACTATTGAATATATAAAGCTATTAGAAGTTTATGGTAATTTTGATTTTGATTTTCAAGATTATGGACCTCCTCACCCACACTGCCACCATACCAGCACAGTGCAACAATGTGCCTGTCTGCCCTCCCCATGTCCACTCAAGACAATGTGGGCAACCAGTACATATGTTCTCCTGTGTCCACCTGTACACCCATGTCACTGCTATGCCAATAGCACACAGCCCCCTACCTGCCCGCACCACTGCTGAATGAACAGCACATGGCCATTATGACCCCACCTGGCCACCCACACTGCTGCTGTACCAGGGTGCTGCACCCACATGCACACCTGTGCTGCTGCTGTTCCAGCACAGTGTGGCAGGTTTCTGGCTGCCACCCACATCCATGGTGCATACCTCCCCCTCTATGCTGGCCCATGCACTCATGTCACCACTGTCAACAGTGCACAGCCCCCTACCTGCCCACACCGCCACCATAGAACAGCATGGCCACTGTGCCTGTGCTACTGCCGCTGCTAAGAATGGCCTATTGGATGGTCTTAGGGAAGGTCTATAATGTTACTCCTGGTAACCAAGGTTTGGATCTGAGTTTGATGCACGTAATAGAGGTTCCTGATGA
>QLPN01021616.1:0-11430 GCA_003314395.1 Albatrellus ellisii
TCCGATTCTAGGATAGTCGCGGGTACGTGAGGGTCCGCAAGGTGCACCATGACAGACAAAGATCGCAACAAACCTCAAGAAGGTACTGCCACTGTAGTGAAACGTATCAGGAACTGCAACGATGACCTTCATTCGGGCCATGATGGCCTCCCTACAGATGCGTCAGAGTTCACCACATCGAGGGAACTGTTCGAACGGTTGTCATACGTGTTCCTTGAGGCAAAAGCTTGTGGAACGTGAATCACATCTCCATCTGGGCACTCTTGCTTGATAGGTCGTAGTGTGAGCATCAACAGAGCAGGTAGGTGGGGGAGGGGGGGAAGGACAAGACATGTCCCCATAACTCAGAGATCGATGCGACGACCTTGGATGACAATTTGATGTGGGAACATCCAGAGAGATCAGTATAAATCCAGAAGACATGCATTGGGAGAGAAAAGAAGAAACAAGGTGAAACATAGTCCCCATCACAGGACTGAAATCGAGGCTAGGGACCAACTCGACAAAGGCATGCCATTGCTGGAGGCCTTCAATTGTCAGTATCGCATAACGAAAATGGGCTGTAAATGAGATGTACCAGCAACCAAAAAATACCAGTTTCGTGTCATTCTGCACCGCCAGGACCTAGGACGTAACTCGGAGGCCTTGTGAATGAGCCTAGACCTCCGTTCTGACCAGTCAACTTGAATATGTGGCGTGAGACCGTGCCAACCCAGACGTCCATTGAGAAAGGGCTAGCCCGAGAAGCCAGTCGTGACAAGCGTATATACAACAACGCGATGGGCACGCTAACCTACCGCGATTGTCCCACTCTTACCATATAGCTTTCCCAGCTATTTTTGATAATCTCCTCACGGAGATCGGAATCGCCGAGAACCTGCCATTGTTTGACCCTAACTGTGTACCAGACTCACTGAGGTATACAAACGCCGGGAAACAGAGTAGGATAGGAATTTGAAGAGGCGAAGTATGCCACTGGGTAGATATCGTCGGGTGGAGAGATCTGGTATAACGTTGAGACAATGGTGCGAAGCGCACGTATAAATTCTAAGCAAGCCCAAATAATGGCAGGCGAAGAAGCAGATGAGATGGTGCGCACCTGTCCAACATGTTGATAGTGGTGCACGACAGGAGGGCCTCATCTATCAGAACTCGCTTCTGTTTGCTGCCTGACACGCCGCGTAACGATGCGTCGCCATCAGGCGAGTCCTTGACATGACGCAGCCCGCGCACGGTCTCGACAATCTCCATCGTAAATTGCACGTACCCCTGCCGCATCTGGTTATTGGCACGCGCACATGGTCCGTGGTGAGCTTCAACCTTCCCACTGGTCGCAGATGCACATAACACTGAACAGGCGCACCATGCCCTGAGCACAACTCGAAGAGGCAAGCGACTCGCCAGCTGCTGTAAGCGCAACATATCCCTGCTGACCCTCCCTGTATGGAGCAGTGAGTAAATGCAGAAACACAGCGAGGTGACGGGCATCTGCATACGCGTCGTCAGTTCATAGTTAGACTCCCGTATCAAATGTGAGAGGGGNNNTGGTACGACATACATCGACGGATATACCAGGTAGGATGCTCAGGACCCGTGGTGCGGTGCTTCTGCAGACCGCACCGGAACGCGGGCTCCCATCTGGATGCATGGAGACCTCCCTGCGCACCATGCGCGGGGTGCATCCTCTTATTCCAATGTTCGCCCATGCGAGCAGCAGCCCAGTGCTGACTCTTGAACCTGACCGCAGATTGAGTATTACCCACAGGTGCAACACTTGCCCCCATCGCACATCTGGCAATTTACCCCGACAGAATATGACTCGAGGAGGGGCATGACACAGGCGCTTGTCGTGATGCTCGAGCTGCGAGCCGCGGAGGACCTTTGACGTGCTCGAGTTCACGAGGTGGGCATGGGGACAGTGCGTGCAAGCACTTGGCTGTGATGCGGGCGAGCACGTCATTGTAGGTATCGTCTGGGGGTAACATTGTTCTGTGCAAATACTGGTCTTTTGTATTTGTTCTGGATGTATACCATTATCATGGGAGCGTTGTGGTCTTGTTGGAACTTCCGGTTTTGCGGGCTCCAACCGACAGCCTGAGTGCTTTGTCGTTATGACTGTGTTTCGAGGGGTGAAGCATGCTGCACTATTGTATGGCACCGTGTCATGGGGGAATATTAATACAAGGCCCTGCCACATTTGTGAGAGCAATACAGTGTCCGTATAACTTCTCTTTTTTTTTTTTGGCAGAGCTTTATTAGGTGAGGGCAACTAACACTACTAGTTAGTTCCCAGCACCAGAACTGGGAGGGAAGGGCTGTGCCCCTCTCTGGTCAAGCAGGAGATGGGCGTCCGGGGAAATGCCTTTACGCACACCTGCCAGGATTCAGGCAGGCCGTGTCAGCAACATGTGCTATCGGTTGCGCCCGAGGGGTGCTCCACACTAGTACCCGCTAAAACCCCGGGCAGGCTTGGTTCGTCGCTACTCAAAGTAATCGAAAGTGTGGTCCTTGTTCTCGACGGAATTCAGGCTTGGAAATGCGATTGTGGGTGACATACACATTGAGGGGCAGGCCCTCAGTAAAAATAGGATGTACTCCCAAGCCTCCTCAACACTTGGGGGCTTTGGAGTGCGAGAAAACTTGTGAGCACACTTCCGAGCACGTGATTCTGGTGTTGCGGTCGGTATTGGACCACAGGTGGCCATGCGTAAAGTGGTTGGCTTTCCATAGCGTCAGGAGCTCTACATAACCGAGGGAGCGTCTATTCCCAACTGCATTCACTAAAATAGCATGTTCAGGAGTACGTCTCGTTTCTACTGATGCCGATGCTACAGGTACGGATAATAAACGAACAATCCGGAAAGGAAAAGTGGGAATCATGTGAGTGGAGAATGCAGAGACACGATCAAGGGTCGCAAGGTTTTTTTAATCCCAGGCTGATATATGGCCATGTCAGATGCGTACCCATTCCTCATCCCCTCCATAGCGGGAGGCCTCCTCATCTTGGGATGTTCAAGACCCATCCACCTTCCCCGCTTTCCCTCCTTCCCACCTCCCACCTTCCTCTTCCTCTTCCTGCTATCCTGCTGGATGTCATTCTGCGCTGCCTTGTGGTGGCCCTCCTCGTGCCGCAGTAAGGCATCCCGGCGACTGTAGTGCTTAGAGCACATCGAGCATTGAGCCCTCGTCCCAATGTGCTCACTGCCCACATGGCGTCTTACATCTGCCGCCCGGTTGAAGGCTTTATGACAACCAGACCAGTCGCAGTAGTGTGGTGTCCTTGTCGTGAGGCTGCGCGGTTTTTGGGCCAGCTCGGCGCTGGGCCCTGGTGGCGAACTGGGTAGAATTGATTGATCACCAACAACGCCTTGTGTTAACGGCTGGGCATAACTAGATCTTCAGGTGGTATTGCGTTTGGTGATCTGGGAATGGAGCAGGCTTACTTGGATGGAACGGTCGTGGGTGCGAGTGATGCCATGTCCTGGAGGTGAACAAAAGTAAGTGGACCACACAGTCAACTGGAGACCCATCGAAGGCTCACAACTTCGCTCGTGGAGACATCAGACCTCAAGAACAGTTCAAAGCCATCATATGGTGGTTCGAGTTCTTCACCAGGGAATGCCCCAAAGATCTGGCTACTGGTGGATGGTAACGGCTGCCCATCCTCCAACCAAGAGACTGTGCTGCTAGAAGATTGATTGAAGGAGTCGAAAATATGGTGGTCGGGGTTCGAGACCGTGCAGTCTTCGGGCTCGCTTGGCACTAGGCCCTGCATTCGAACTGGATAACCCATTGAGATGATTCCTGGCTACAGCGGTCTTTTCCTCCTTGCTGGTGTCTTTGAATTTGTTCAGTTTGTTTTGGGCCTCCCCTGCAACCTGTCGCCGTCCCTCGACAATGAAGTCTGCGGGAGCTACGTTGGAAGCCCACGTAGTATCCGTAAAGCCATCCGATGATTCCCATTGTCTGTTGGGGTTGGTTGACTGCAGAGACCGAGGACAGATGGTCATGGCGAAATTGCCTGACCAGTCAGAGGTCACTGACAAGGAGAGCGTCAGACACCAATGGGAGACGGGAGGCACACTTGATCGATCCAGTAGTGCGTCCGTTGGGTGTATTGATCCATTATCGATGACGCACTGATTCCTCTGTGTTAGTGGCTCGGCATAACTAGGCATGGATGGATCTTCAGATGGCATCGTGTTTGGTGAGCTGGGAATGGAGCAGGCATACTCAGACGCCACGTCCTGGAGGTGGACGAAGGTAAGTGGGCCACACAGTCAACCGGAAACCTCTCGAAGGCTTACAACATTGCCCGTTGGTGGTAAGGAGGCATCGGACCCAATCAAGTCATCGTATGGTGGTTCAGGGAAGACCCCAAACATCTGGTTGCTGGTGGACAGTAACGGCTGCCCATCCTTCAACCCAGAGACTAGGCTGCTAGGAGGACGATTAAAACAGTAGAAGTTGTTGTAATCAGGGTACATGTAGGCTTGTCGCTGGATGTGAGTGGTAGGCAGGATGGGTGTACAAGACTGATGCTCCCTCAACGCTCCATGCAGTCGCTTTATAACTTTTCGAGACTTTGGCAGGACAACCATCTGAGATGGGATTTGAGCCTACACTATGGCATACACATACGCTCTAAAAGTGGGAATACAAGTACAAGGGAAAATCTAGATGACTAGATGATCGGTCCAACGATCCTGGCGACACTTTCCATGCGATCCCGTTCCTTGTAATCAACTTTAGAAAATGTGTTATAGATGGTTCAACACAGCAAAGTCCTAACCCTAATCTCGATCTTGTAGGTACGCTTTTACCTCTTTGTCCTCCGAAAGTCTTTTTGCTTTCTGTGTTTCTCAAGACGAATCCATGGGAGGCTACCCTGGTCTCATATCTAACCTTGTCGCACCAAAGGTCATTTACGACTGCCACCGTTGTCGGCACGCGTGCACTGTCTATACGTTCTATTGACTCCCTCTTAATTTTTTTTTTACTAAGACCCATCCAGTAATTGTGCGCCTTTGATGTCTCCATCACTCGATTGCCCCACTTGTAATCTCGTGTCATGTCTTTGTTCCCTTTCAGGAAATTTTACCAGACTTCACTGGTCCATGGCTTGTGGTCACTTCATTTTTTGGTGTGCATTCCCACTGTCCAAGTGGGATCCGCTGAAAGTAATCGGCACCACTAATGAGTCTGTGTCCGTAATTACCGGTTTCTCTCCCTGACGGATGCGTGCTCCTTTTCGCTATTTATATTGCTCCGCTCATGCAGGATGATGCAGTATTCGAAAACCGTATAGCCAACGCCTGCAGCGATCCTCTTTCTAGAAGCGGAATTGGATAGATTGAAGACCTAGCGCGCCGCTTATACTTGGCATTACAGAATATGGAGCTGATCCAGGACTGACGCTGTGTATTGGGGGGTAGGGTAGGCAGCGAAAAGGGACTCCAAATACCTCATTGAGATCCCACTGAGGCTTCATCTGTACCTTACACTGTACCTTACACTGGTTCTCGCTGCGCCACATAGTACAAGCTTAGGCCACTCGTACTCGTCTAATTCCGTCACGATACGTCAATGAGGGTTGCAGTCAAGGATCTGTCGGAATTGCAAACTAGCGCATGCACGACCTACTACATTCCGCTTTAGGCGACTCAGCAAGCGCCAACGCGCACGCAAACTTTTGTCTCAAGTCTCCAAGAAAACATTACATTTGATTATGGATACATTCTCGGTCACTCCACTGCTGTACAGTTCCAGGCTATAGGTAATTTGATTTCGTCTACACACATTAGCCTGTTTTTTTTTCCATCAGTTCTCATATCGTTCTCCGATGCTGAGGTGAGATACATTCATATATACTTTTACCTTACTTTACCCTGCATGCACGCTGCGACGCCGCCACAAGCCAAAATGAGGTGGATGTCAATGTCTCTTTGTCTGACTCCCACAGACTCTACCTACCGTTGGTGATAGCTGACTCAAATACAACCACAGGTCCTGAGCATCCTACCTGGCATATCTGTCAACATATGTCATGCCACTCCCCATCTCACATCTGACACTGGAGTCTAACTGACTGCTGTTGTGTGAAAGCTTGAGGGCCTCCATGTGAGTGTGAGATAGTAGAAGAGAGATGAGAACAAGGAGAGATGTGCACAATGATGAGTAGCAGGCTCCGGTCGTCGAACACAAAAGAGAAAAGAAAGCAGAATGAGATTACAGCTACATAGGGTACAGGAGGTAGAGAGCAGCAGCACGCTCTGGACTGCGTAAAACTTGCGACAATCTGCAAGATACTAAAGAGAGGGGCACACCCCA
This sequence comes from Albatrellus ellisii, assembly GCA_003314395.1. Taxonomy (NCBI): domain Eukaryota; kingdom Fungi; phylum Basidiomycota; class Agaricomycetes; order Russulales; family Albatrellaceae; genus Albatrellus; species Albatrellus ellisii. The sequence goes on from QLPN01021616.1 coordinate 6,331, forward strand.
GTCCTCCTTTTGTATGGTAGTCGTGTATGTACGTCGTGTCGTGTCAGAGCCTGGCCGAAGCCAAAACGTCCACTGATGAAGTAGAGATTAGTATAGTAAGGAAGAAACATCAAAGTGGTCCAGGCGCTGTACGTGCGTACCGTAGCAACGACCAGGTAAAAGAGACATAGAAAATCGTACCGTACTAGGCGATGACAAAGCGCTCGGGTGCGCGATCGTAAAGCGTATAGAAAGGTCGAGAACGGCCGGGGCCATCAAAGCGTATGGCCGTGATCGTCGGCAGCCTGCTTGCAGGCCTTACACTGTAACGTCAAGTCTAAGCGGCGTGCCGGCTCTTGCAGTCATCCAACTATGCTTCTAACTTTTAAAGATTCTCTAAGTGTAATATTTGAATGATTGGTTAAATATATAAATACAGATAAAGCTTATCATAATGAATACTTATTTCTAAATTGGAATAGAATTATTTATAAAGAGGGTCTCAGTGGGCACTGGCTATACAGCTTTGGAATCCCGTGGAATCATCCTACACAAGCGAGGGATATAAGTGGAAAAAAGGATACATATCCATCGGGGAGAGAAGCCCACACCGGTGGCTACGGACACAGACTCATTAGTGGTGCCGATTACTTTCAGCGGATCCCACTTGGACAGTGGGAATGCCCACCAGAAAATGAGATGACCGCAGCCCGTGAAGTCTGGTAGAATTTCCTGCAAGGGAACAAAGGCATGACATGAGATTACAGGCGGGGCGTCCGAGCGATGGAGACACGTCAAAGGCACACAATTACTGGATGAGTCTTAGTGAGGGAGTCAATAGAACGCATAGACAGTGCGTGTGTGCAGATAACGGCGACAGTCGTAAATGACCTTTGATGCGACAAGGTTAGATACGAGACTGGGGTAGCCTCCCATGGATCCATCTTGAGAGACACAGAAAACAAAAAGGCTTTCGGAGGACAAAGAGGTAAAAGCGTACCTACAAGATCGAGATTAGGGTTAAGAGTAGTTTGACTTTGCTGTGTTGAACCATCCATAACACATTTTCTAAAGTTGATTACAAGGAACGGGATCGCATGAAGGCATCGCCAGGATCGTTGGACCGATCATCTAGATTTTCCCTTGTATTCCCACTTTCAGAGCGTATGTGTATGCCATGGTGTAGGCTCAAATCCCATCCCGGATGGTTGTCCTGCCAAGGTCTCAAAAAGTTATAAAGTGACTGCATGGAGCATTGAGGGAGCATCAGTCTTGTACACCCATCCTGCCTACCACTCACATCCAGCAATAAGCCTACATGTACCCTGATTACGACAACTTCTACCGTTTTAATCGTCCTCCTAGCAGCCTAGTCTCTGGGTTGAATGATGGGCAGCCGTTACTGTCCACCAGCAACCAGATGTTTGGGGTCTTCCCTGAACCACCATACGATGACTTGATTGGGTCCGATGCCTCCTTACCACCAACGGGCAATGTTGTAAGCCTTCGATAGGTCTCCGGTTGACCGTGTGGCCCACTTACCTTCGTCCACCTCCAGGACATGGCGACCCTCACACCCAGTGCTGTGCTGTCACGGTATGCCTGCTCCGTTGCCAGCCCACCAAACGCGCAGAGGGATCAGGGCAGCGTGGATAATGGATCAATAGACCCCAGGGACACACTACTGGATCAGTCCAGCGTGCCCCCCTTCTCCAATTGGGGTCTGAGGCTATCATTGTCAGTGGACTATGACTGGTCACGCAGTCTCATTCCGCTGCCGCCAGAAGCTGCAAGGGAGGCCGGCAACGAAGAAGATAAATAAATCCAAGGATGTCCACAAGGAGGAAATGGCCCCCATAGCCAGGAATAATCTCGAACATTTTTCCAGTTCGAATGCGGGTCCTAGCACCAAGCCAGCCTGAAACCACACGGTCTCGAAACATTGACCGAAAAAGAAGATCAAGGCTCCGAGTGGTATCACTGCCCTCATTCGCATATCACCTGTGTAATATTAGTGTCACCTGTACTATAATGAACCGCTGCAAACCTTATACACAACACAAACCACTGCCAATTGCACCCGACAACATCACGTCGATAGTTGCGGGCTTTGCCGCTTAAGCGGCGGCGCGCTGGCAGCCGCCACACGATCGATCGAATCATGCACCGCTGATCGGACACGGAGCCTGAGGGCTGGTGTTGTTCGAGAGTACCAGTTGCAGACACGCCGCGATTGAAAGATTCATAGCATTGACACTGCTTCATAGGCAGCACTCTTGGTCTGTCATCTGTATTTCCCAGAGCAACGACAGTTTCGGGAGACGTCCAGTAGACGGCCGCCCGACATCATTTGGCCATAGTAATAGTCAGCCCAGACCTCGAGTGTCTTGCTTATGACCTCTTGTAAAGCCTGTTCTGCCAGCTGCCAGTGTATCTTGCATGCGCGCTTGTGCTAAGTTATAACGTTGCAACAATTGCCACATTCAGGCGCTCGCACTCTCATCATCTTCAATTGTTCGTCTCCCAACCATCAAATAGGGACTTACTCCAGATCCACCCCTATGGAACAGCGTCTCTGTGCTCTGTAGCCTTACCCTGTCCTACGACAATGTCATCCTTGACCCCGTCTGATCCTTGATTCTTACCTCATGAGGCGTTCAAACGCCTCACCACAATGCCTGGTCCTTCAGTTTTCATGTCAGCCCCACGAAACTTGGTGCAGGCATCCCCTCTGCAGTCTGCTGCTGGAGGCCTTGTCACTTGTCAACGTTATGGATATGGCCCAGGTGCGCAGTATCTCAGTGGCCATTGATTTTCCAGACAGAAATAAGCACAAAATGCAGAAGACATCACCAACTTGAAGACATCTTTCTCCAATCTCACGACTGTGTTCCAGGCCCAACTGAAAAACGCTGAAGCTTGTTGGCCTGCGCTCCATCGGCGCATACAAGACTTGTGTAGGTTACCTCTGTTCCGTGCCATATTCATGCTGATGAAGTCTAACACCCTCTTCTAGTTCGGTCGTTGATATGGTGGACAGCCTGCAGTGGATCAAATGGCGGCAGAAGCTCGCTCGCGTTCTGAATAGCGACAAAGGTGGAGGCTCAAGTCATCCATAGACAGCTTCTTGGTACGCATTCCATCAATGCCGATGATTGAGCTATGGCTGAAAATCTGCTTCAGAGCAAGATCATGGTAGGGTTCAGTGACAAACCGACTTGCGGGAGGGTTCTGACAAGATGGAAAATGCGGATGCAGAGATTGTATGTCGGGATGTGCATGCTGTCAGACAGATACGTCATCTCAATATCTCTGTCGGCCTTGTTAGCGCTACTGATAATGCATACATATGGTCAAGCCTGGTATGTGCCACGTCGTCGTGTTGATGTTCATGGGACTGACACCCAGCCAAGGCTCCGCTGTCTAAACAAACGGAGCGTCAGTAGAGACAACACCTTTCCAGCGCGTTTGCCCTGGGGAAGAACAACTCAACAGGGGGAGGAGGTGAAGGATCATTGCGCAAGGGGCGTACCTAATTATATAGTGCTGACCCTTACATCCGTGCCGCAAGCTCACATAAGCTCGCACAAGCCAATCCCAAAATCCAGCACACTCCCTCGAGTATGTGAGCGAATAACAACATAACGGGAAAAGAGACATGCAAACAAGAAACGAGCGACGGTAGTGAACATTCCAATAACCACGCCATGCGAGCGCGGCACGATTTGATCAAGGAGAAAAATGAATCTCATGTACCAAAGTTTATACCTGGTTCAAGAGCGAGACAGAAGAGATTCTGCCGATGAAAGGGAATGTCAAGGGTCAGATCTGGCTAGACGGCGTGGTGGGGACTCAAACGATCACGAACCACTGTGACAAAGCCGGACAGCTTGGCGCATCTTGAGGGTCGACACCGAGCACAGCAACGTCAATCTGACCTTCCCCACTGTCGTTATTCAATCCTGCTTTCAAGACGCACGTGTCCGAAGCGATGCGCAAGGACCCTCGCCGGCCATCTGGTTTTATGTCAATGCAGCTTGAAGCTGATTGTGGAACCGTTGTGGGCTGTGATGGCCGACTAGGCATTTCCGCCGTGCTTCATCATCATCGATGCCCTGGAGGAAGGGAAAGCGATGTTGACCATCCTGTCGGCTCTCCATACTCACTAACCATCTTTCCCCTGTCAAAATCCTAATCACAAGTCGACCGGTGACGAAAGTTGAACAGGGTTCTTGCATCACGGGTCTGCTGCACGATACAAGTGCTCTGGCTCTGCATAGCACCCTGTTGGATATTTCACAAAAGGACATTCGCAGATCTCGCAGTCATTTGAATTGAAGTCCTGGCCATCAGACAACGAAATGGGTCAATTGGTCATGCAGTCAAACGGGCTATCCATCTTATCTTCACAGCGACAGTGGCCAATTTCATTGAAGACCAGAACGCTAGTCACCCGAAACGACAGCTCGAGAACGCGATGTCCATCAAATGCATCGCATCGACCGAGACTTCCCTCATCATTACCTTGATGCACTGTGTTTACAAGTGCTGCACAAAGCATTCCCCATTTCCCATGACCAGCAAGCAAGACTCAGAACGGTGCAAGGTACAGTAACTCTTTTCTTTGATCTGCTCGATTCTGACAGCCTGGAGGCTTTGTTGGACCTGGGCGAGAGTGCTGTCCAGCTGACCCTTTGTGCTTCATCGTTATTGTTCAGGTTGCGATAGGACGGCTAGACCTGGCAGGTCGAAGGAGAGAAACGTGAGCGGCGAGAGTGTTGGCTCCAGTAGCTGGCAAACAGCCATAAGAATGTTATTCCGCGGGATAGCATCGGGTGGGTGACCGATTCTGGCTGACTTGTTGACTGGAAGAAATGGTTACACCCAACAATGCCTCGTTTAGATGCCTTTGCGGGCCACTGATTTACTATATCATACTTCCTCCAGGTCGTATCTCAAGTATGTTACTTTCAAATGACATTGTGCGTCTCTGCATCCTTCGAGTGCAGTGGCCTCATAGATGATATTGTTGATCGCGATTCGTCGTATGCGGTATCGGTGGTGCACGAGAACTGGCTTGAGCACTGTCCATCTGCTGCAGCTCATCATCATCAATGTATT
>QLPN01021620.1:0-13227 GCA_003314395.1 Albatrellus ellisii
CCATCCTGGATAATCAGCGACCAGGATGGAGCAGTGTCAATGGTACTCACATATGCCCACTTCCTTGTTGAGGACATCAATGACCACCTGCATGGCTGAATACACATCGGGGAAGCAGACAGTCACCACTATGCTCAGCATCACAGGTGCAAGCCGAATAGTCACTACAGTCACTGCATTGAGCAGAACATCACAGACAATGAGCACCATCATACCTTCCATCATAATACCAAGTGTTCCTTCTGCACCAATGAACAACTTAGTGAGATCAAACCCCACAGAGGATTTTTGGGACTGCTGACATGTTTTGATCACTTCTCCAGAGGGAAGGACAACAGTCTATCTGATGCAATGTCAGCCCCATAGAGAATGTGGTCATGGGTCAGGTGTGTTGAGACTGACTGCATTGAGGAACCACTCACCCTTGGTGGTTCTGTATCACACTGCATTGGCTGCGATGAAATAAAATAGTGATCACATTAAACTGAGGAAATGATTTACTTCCAGAACAACCCATGCTTAGCATTCCGCCCAGTGTCGCAGAGGGTGCCAGGTCAAGCTGAAGGACAGATTAGGGATGTTCCAATACCACAAATCATTGCAACATACTGGGAAGAATAAAGGAATACCCTTCTCTTTAAGGATCCCATTGACCTCTCTCCACCCAATTCCCAGCTGACATACCATATCTGAGTCCTCTTCTGTCAGAAAACAACAAAATCAGCTCCAACAGCGCTGTTGATTATGATACATGGTTCTGCATAGGTCCTTGGACAACAATGACATAGATGGATGCTACTAACTGTGTATTGCTATAATTTTGTCCATGTGTGTCATGTCGACGCAGATCCCTCCTTCTTTGTACTATACAAACAATGTATTATCCATTCCTGACATCAGACTGACTGCAGAAAAGCATACACCAAGGAAATGGCCTTCCAAGGCAGTCCCACCAGAGTAGGGTATGACAGGCATTTTGTACTTGTTGGCAACCTTGATGATCTTGACGACATCCTCTGTGGACTGTGGATACGTGATGACGGTGTGAGGCATACCTGACATCCCCAACCATGTCAGGATTTAGGAAAGATGAACAGAAAGAAAGCATGTGCCTGGATGCCATATATTAGCAGAAAAGCCATGGCTGTTGAGGTCTTCTAGATCAGTAGAGATGGTGTTGTCCGAATGGAATGATATCCTCAGTTCCTCAATGGCACACTTGAAGCCATCTGGTGAGCCATACTTGTGTTTCCTCCACACTGAAGCTTCAGTTTTCATCACCATCTCTGCAGTGTAGTAGTAGCCAGATGCTCCACTGAATAGAAGTGGTCAAGACAACAGAGAACAGGGTGAGGCAAGATGGACTGGTCATGCCAGACATGGTGCTCTGCCTACGACTTCTGATGAGGTGAGATAAGTTGAAGCTGTGGGGGCAGCAGCTGCCTTGAACAAAGGATGAGCTCTGAATAAGAGAAAGTCCACTGCAAAGCATGTCAATGCTATGGAGCTTCACTTTTTATTATTACTAGACGACCAATACCATGCACATTGAGGCACAAGAAAGTAGATCTGAGTTCAAATTCTTATGGTAGCACTGCTTTCATTGGAATTACTGTTTTCGGCCTCAGTGGTGCTTACCCTCCTGAATGGCATTGTGCAATGGGTGACTAGTTTCAAATTTTATAATAGCACTGGCTCAGCTGGAAGTGACAAGGATGTGGATCAGCCATGGATTTGGACAATTGTAGCAATCATGAGTCTGAGAAATTCTACGACACAAGCACTGCTGATTCATGGAGGAGGAAAACAATAACCCCAAACTCATCCCTGAATTTAGTACCAACACTGATCAAGATTCATGAGGTATAAATGCCATCCATTCTCCATGGAGGTCTTCACCAAATCATCAATGCTGAGGACAGAGATCAGGATGGGAATCTGATGTTTCAATTACTATACCCAAGTGATTACTACTGTGACATTGCATGGAGGCTTAAGAAACAAATGAATACAGGGGGGTTGAATAGGCAATGAGCCAAGCAAGATAGTAGGTTGTGATTGACCAGACTAGCTTGTTGAAGTATGCACCTACACACTCAATGGTTGATGGCTGTGTGGTACAGAAGTGCAGTTGCATCCTGGCACAAAGAGTGCTGCTATGCACATAGAGTGAAGGCACTTCTAGCATAGACAAATTTATCAACTTGTGCAAGGAAGAAGAACAATGGGGGGGATACAAGAAAAGAGGCAAGCAGCTTACCACACACAATGTCCCCCCTGTTGGCCACTCCCATTCCTGCATGGTAAGAAATTGCAGAACAGGAACACAATAACAGCCTGGGAAATTCACACCTAAGCAAGTGTCATCAGGACTCAGGGCTGCCAAGGCCACTTTGATGCAGCACAACATACATTGACAGACACACTGAGGACATCTAGGATCTAGTCATATTATCCATGCTCAGGATGACTATATGAATAGGAATTCAGCAGACTTCAGAAGGGGGAGAAAATCTCATCACAGCTTGCAATGGTTGAGGTAAAGATGCCACAATGGGCCCTGTGTGTCTGCCAGGAGCTGCAGGGGGTGGTCATGCCTGTGGGGGGGAAGGCAAACAGGATATAGCATCAGACCAGTGTAGTCAAGGTCTATGAAGGAGACTATGAAAGACTTGGATGGCAGCCACAATGTTGGAGACCCACAGTATTGTAAGCACTGTCAACACATTGTGATGCTCATCTTCACACCATCAATATTCAGATTCTTCATGGAGGACAGGTTTGTCCTTAAACCCATGACCAGGTGCTTTCTAGCTTCATCCTGTCATGTGCAATGGTGTCCAGTTGTTGACCAGACAGTCTTCATCACTCCTGTTTGCAATCTCTCATGTGAAACTTGTTGGCTGTGCATCCATCAACACACTATGATCATTGGTTCCATTCAGGTGCTCACAGCACAGCTTCATCTTCAATCCATCAATAACAGCACATCCCAGTTTGCACCACAACCAGCAACTTTGTCCCCTCTAGTTTCATGACCATGTCCTCCTCAATCCCCTCTGCTCCTAGACCCTCATCCTCTATGACACTCCAGAGTTGTGCCACAAAGTGTTGGCATCCAGTTTTATTGCCAATCTTACAACTCATGGAGCAGATATCCCCTGTCTTAGCTCCTCTGCAGGCACCTGTTGGTGGCCTCCTCAACTTGCTCAAGCAAGTCGACATGCATCACTTCACCTCTTAACATTAACCCTATGGTATCTCAGTGGTAGCTGGTTCTCCTGGACAGCAAGCCACTCAGAACAAAGAAGACATTGCTGAGTTGATGTCATCATTCTCCCAACTTGTTGCCATGCTCAGAGGCCAGCTGCAAGATGCTGAGCCATGACCACCTGCCCTCCATCAGCATATAGATGATTTGGTTAGGTTACCTCTTTTTTTCAATGTCTCTTGCAGAAGCTCATCATTCAAGTGCAGCTGTTCAAGCAGAACCCAGATGCTCACAGCAATTTTAGAGACCCATGTTGCCATGCTCATCTCCCTCCCCCCATCTCAGTCCACCTTCGTATGAGTTGAGATGAGTGTGGTGAGGGTTGGGGGTCAGGCTGGAGCTGGAGCTGGCCCCAGGTGGTGCTGATGACTGGCAATGTGGGCACATTAGCTGGGGAAGCAGGAGGTTTCCAATCTGATTGTCCCCAAGCCCTTAGGAACAATGACCACCTCTCACTCAGCATCCAGCCAGCCACCACCTGCATGTGCTTCATCTTCCTTGATGAGGAGTATGACACACTGCATGCCCTGACTGTGCTCCACCTTGTGCTCACCACCATCAAGGGCCCATCACACAAACCCACAGAGGAGGCACTCAACATCATGGAGCATGTGTGTCTCTCTGTTCTGGGTGTAGATGGCTTGGAGGGCATTGGATGAGATGATGAAATGTCCTTTTTATTTCAGGGGCCAGTTGTGGTGGTTGTAGTGATGACTGTGGAATCAGAGGGAGAGTATCAATCTTGTGATTGTTCAGGACAATATTAATGAATTATTTCACTACTATGCAACCTGACATCTGCTTGTAGCTTCTACCTGTTGAGACACCCTGATTCTTAGAGTGCTAGTCTCTGCCTTTGCTGCATATACTCCCTTCAACCTGCCCATTGAGATTGGGGAATGAGAGGTGAGTAGCTGATGCATCCATTTTGAACCCATCAAGAATGAACAATATGGTACTAGATTCAAGTTCATCGAGATCAATGGTAGGGGGATATTTGTACTCATATGACATTAGACTCCTGCTGTATTCTTTATGTATGACCTACTCCATATGTGCACTTTGCTACTGAGATGAAGTCAGTGGCTCTGCTGTGCCTTCCCTGCCAGTTCATCCCAAGCCTGCATGTCTCAAATACATTTTAGCCTGCCTCTACTGACATGTTGAGAGGTTTGATTGGCTTGATACTGTATTAGCATTGTACAAGTATTAGCATTGTACAAGTAATAGCACAGGTGGTGGTAGTGGAACATGTCTGAAGAGCCAGAAAACGATGAAATGAGTGAAGGCAATGAAAACAAAGAGCCAGAAAATAGCCAGTGTCCTATTTGGCACACCAAAGGTATGCATATTGAAAACTGAAGAGGAGTAATCATAAATGGACACACTGGAGAGAGGTCTTGGTCACAAGCAATATGTAGGTGTAATGTAATAGTTGGGCATGTCAGTGGGCCATTCAAATTGCATCATACTGGAAGCCAATACAAACCCAAGACAGAAGAGAAAGGTAGGGCACACTGGGAAAAGAAGAGGCCATGGTTAAGAAATGAAAGAATGAAGAGCAACAGATGAACAGAACTTCAAGTTTGTAGCTAGCCTCTCAGCTACCTTTGGTGCTTCCTGTGCTTCACTGATGCTACATCCAACAAATCATGCTCCATAATATATCTGCTATATTTTTGATGTCAGAGCAGGGCTATCATATTGTGCACTGGTCGCCAACTCTGGGAGAGGCCACTTCCCTCTGAGTCAAAATAATGCAGTGACACATGAAGTCATCCACAAATAACAGACTTGATATCATGCTGTTGTACACCACCTAACAGGAAGAAGTATAGCCTAAGCATGGTACAGCAAATGACCACAAGTGCATTGACAGACCAAGATTTTCATTCTCAAACCATCTTTTCAAGTTGAGTACCACAAATTGACCAGAATCTGTCACCAGCCTGACACTACCCCATGATATAGTGATATTCTCATTGATCATTGGCCATGTGGGTCTGTATGCTGGTGGGAGCCAGCACACATGCTGGTTGCCCTTCCCTCATCTGACCTGCCAGATCCAACCATTCTCTCACAACCTCAATAATGTCTCTGGAGAGGCAGGCACAAGGTCATCTGCAACACATAGGGGGCAGTGCTGGGGGGGTATAGGGAAAAGGGCATGATTGGTGGCAATGAATCTGTGACTATTGAAGAAGGAGTAGAATGTTGAGTAGTGCAAGGTATTGAGCTCAAAGAGGAGGTGGATTTGGTTGGTTGATCTTGCCAATGTCATGTCCCAGACTTGCACTATGCCATTCTGTCCATTAGTCAGCAGCCATGTCCCATCTGCAGCCCAGGTGAGGCTTGATGGGGTTGATGTTATGAGACAGTGCTGCTGAAGGACTTGTTTACCCAAGATAGCATCCAACAGGCCCAAATCATATGACTGGTTGCCATCTCCCAACCATGCAACAAGGTCATTCTGTGGAGAAAACATCATGTGGTCAGGCCATGGTGAGACATGTGATTTCCAAACTTGGGTGTGGCTCTCCAGGTCCCAGAGCTCAACTTACCCCACATCATCTGACCCTGACCAGCCCACAACTATGACCTGTCAGCTGTCAGAACCAAATGAGACAGATCTCACATTCCACTCACCAATCTGGTTGAGTCTGATGGACAGCTGATCAGTTTGCAGGTTGATGATGAGGACATCTTTATCCCATATTCCACATAATGTGAGAAACCTGTCATCTGGGGATATCACCAAGTTTCTGTAAGAAGAGTCCCTGCACAATGTCAACAACAACTTGTTCAACTCCACCATCCAAATCTCAATAATCCTGTTGGAGTTGGTGACGCAGATGGTTCTGAGTGGGGACAGAGCAACACTGGTGAAGGGGCCCTTGTTGTGTGACTCAATGACATTCAAATACCACAAGTGTATGATCTTGTTATCTGATGTTGATGCCATAAGGGACCCAACAGGGAAATTTTGAACTTTGGAGCAGCCAAACTCATGGATTCACCTCAAAAGCCAAGCATCCCAGACATACCAGAGCCATGGGCTGAATTGGGCAAGAAGGACAGCTGATCTTCAATGACACTCAAGTGTTGGTCACATGTGACAGTCACTTGCTCTGTCCATTTCTGTGCATCCCAAATAGTGAGTGTGTCATGAAAGGACTGAGTTATTGCATGCTTCTTGTCCAGTGCCATAGAAAAGAATTTCAGATGTCCTAGATGGTTATTCTCCTCAATGCAGGAACCCAATTTCAGTTCAAAGATTTGTATGCATCCATGCCCCAATATGACCAGCAGCTGATCTGGGTCAATAAATGCCAATGATGTCACCTCTCCATGTGTTTTGAGCACCATGACAGACCTGTCAGCAGTGTTGATCAGCCAGATGTGGACCTTCCATAAGAATTTGCCTGATGCTATACATAAACCATCTGTTGAGAATGCAATACAGATGACAGCTCCCAAGTGTCCAGTATAGATGCCAACTTGCAAACCAGCCACTGCATCCCAGATTTGGACAGTTCTATCCTCCAAACCAGAGGTGACATGCATGCCATCAGGTGAGTATGTGACTGAGAGAATGCTATCACTGTGGCCTGTCATGACCTGCAGAGCAGCCCCTGTGGAAACATTCCATGGCCAGATGGTCTTATCATCTGAACCAGACACAAGTCTTCGGCCATCTGGAGAAAATGCAATGGAATTGCAGTCTTCAATGTGTCCTTCTAGGATACATATGCATGGGCTCCATGTCTGTTCTCCTCCTTCAGTGACCTCAATGCCAGATTTTGATTTTGGTCTGTACACCTGTGACAGTCGAGACTCAAAAGGCAGAAATGGGCCAACGTGATGGTGAGCCTGCAAACATGCCACACTGATGACAGGGTAAGATTCCCACATCAGTCCCCCAGCAGGGCCAGAGTCTCAATCTGCAGAGGCACCACTTTCTATTCTCAACCAGCAATGTTTGTTAATTGATCCTGCAAAGAAATCAACATATCTCACCTCAACTATCCTGTGTGCAGACTCCAGCCCAGTCATCACCCCATCCAATTCCCCTAGCAAGCTCATCACCTCCAGCCAATTCAATAGTTGATTTGAGCAAAAGCTGAGGAGTAGATCCAACATTGTATTGTGAATATTACCACCTGACAGGTGTGATGCCCAATGCCAACATACATATTGTATGTGTGCAGGAATATGACTTGCAATTCAAACCGATAGATTGTCAACATCTTGATTGTAAACTGACAGGTCACCAATCTCACACATGTCTTCTGAAAGTGTCTGCAACACTTGCAGACAGCACTCTGTGAGTGAGGTGTGCCATAGCACCCAGTCAACAAAGAAGTTGGTGTCATTGCAATGGATGAAGTCAATGAGGAAGTCATGAAATGATGGATGGATCAGTCAAATGGAACCTCCTCCTGCACTGGGGACAATGGCGATAGAGTGCAAGTGGTGAAGGGTCAACTGTACAGTGCCTTCCTCCAGTTCAAGCAAAGATTCCAAGCTCTCAGCACTGAGTGGATTGAACAACAGAACAGCAGTCCCCACAACAACTTGGAGACTGGCCCACTGGTCCTCACTGATGTCATGGAACACCTCATGGAGCACCATCAGGTATAGCATATTGAGGTGGTGATAAGGAGAAGTTGCGGGTGATGCAATGTATGTCATAGAGAACACTGTCCTGAGCTGCCATTTTGGATGACTTGCATTCCTGTCTTCAATAAAATTTGCCACCATCACAGCAAAGATGAAGAGCCCTCCTGATTGCTCAACCAATCCCTCTACTTCTTCATTTGACAGCCAGGATACTAATCAAAATGACTGTGCGATATGCAAAAGCCTGTCCACAAAATAGTCATGAATATCCTTCTGTGAGATATGCAATGGGATGCTATGCAGGACCAGCACATTTGAGCCTACCATGAGCCCAGTGTCATGAAACCCCTGCATGACATTTGTTATGGGCTGGCTTGTGATCAAGAACCTGAAGGGGACAAGGTGGCCAGTGAATACAGACAGAGACAGCAGGATCATTGACATCACATTCTCATCCTTGCACTCGTCCAGTGTGTCGATGATGACAATACATGGTCAGAAGGTCTCCTCAAGCATGACAGCATGTAGGGGGTCGATGATCAGCTTTTCCAGTTGCATTGAGGGAAGTGCATATTGCACATCAGGGTCCCTATCCATTGCTTCAGATAGGTGTTTCTGGAACAAGGGATTGAACAATGACAGCTGATACACTATTGTGGGGAAGAGCAGGGAGATGTTGCTGCAGTCAGAGTCATCTCTCAAACACAAAAAGGATGCACTGAGCTCGTGAGTTTTGTTCAAGTGACCAGCAACGGTCTGAGCAATGGTAGACTTGCCAGTCCCCACCACTCCATCAAGCCAGAATATCAAACCTTGTCTATTCCCTTCCATCAATAAAGTATTGGCTGTCTCAATGCAACCATTGAACCAGTCATATATCATATCAAGGGTCTCCATCCTGGTCTCTTTGGTGCATGATGCTTGTTTGCTGTCATGGTCAAATCAGGCAGTGTGTGCATAGCATGGCATCAGACCACCTGTTTGCACATCAGTCAACATTACATATGTATAAGAATGAATCACCTACAATGATTGATCTTCTATGGGTGTTGTCAGCCTCTTTTACAATATCCAGAGGAAACAAAAACACCGCACCTGTGTTATAGCATATACCACTTGATGTATTGTCTCTGCCTCATCATGGACAACATTCTCTGTCTTGCTAAAACCTCTGTCCATTTCCATTCACATTGTCTGCCCACACATTTAACAAACATGTGAGGATGTCCATGCACTCTGATGCACCTCAACTCTGGTCTCTATCATCAATGTGGTCTCCATCTATTGTGAGCATTCAGTGATCACTCTAGCAGCTGATGACAATGAGATTGCCTACCAAGAACCTGTCGAAGGACTCCTTGAGCTTCTGGACACATCCTGCTATCTTAGGTGCATCAGTTTCTGTGAGGAAAACACAAGTGAGTGTGTGCCATTGCTTGATTCCCTTGAGGATATCTGTTATATCATCAATGGAGCTGTTATTCCAGCAGACATTAGACACAACTGATGAGGATATCCAAAGGATGAGAGTAGAATAACCTGGACAATCTCTGTACATGCTTATGGAGCACAGGAGTACATGAATCAGAATTCTGGAGTGGGACACAAAGCATTTCAAGGATGTTGGAGAAAGAGGCTCTCAGGTCAGTGATACTGGCTTTGTTCTTAGCTGCTGTCTGATCCATGCAGGCAGGCAGTAGATGAGGTGTTTGTGGTACTAGAGAAAGAATAGCATCCCACCTCAAGTATATCCATGACATTGAGAAGGCCACTAGCTGCAGACTGTAAAGGTGTGAATGCTGAGGATGCCTGAATCAGGACTTTTAGGACTGCAATGAGATCTGAAGGGCAGGACACCTTCACAGGACTCTTGTGAGTAGAGACATGATGTGATGTTGAGCTGGACATCATTGAAAGGGGGACAGGGTATGCAAGATATCAGTCACAGTGCAAGAGGAGGGTCACTCATCAACATGTGTACTGCAATTGCAATGTGCTGATGCATGTGCCAGATATAGAACAAGGCTGGAACACCACACATGGCATGGGAACACTCTGATGAAGAGGGAAATCAGATGAAGAACAAAACAGGACAGTTGACTGTATAATGGTGACTAACTGATCATACAGGGGGGGTAGCAGAAAGAACCAAAGAGGGAGAGGAAAGTGGGAGAGAAAACTTTTGAAGGAGGTTACTTGGAAAGAGCACACAGACTGTAGAAAGAAGAGAATAATTTTCTACAGGAAGAAATAGTGAGAAAACATAAAACACGAACACCATAGAAAGTAGGTACTGACCTCAGTCTCTTTGTAGAAGACTGAGGGAAAAGAAAAGATGTGAGAGAAATTTTCTGTAACTAACAGGTCCATCCATATCATCCCTGAGTCCCGTGAGAGGTCCATGTGGTGCAGCCATGCAGTTGCACATTCACATGTTCACAGTCACATGCAGTCACATGCATTCGCTGTTGCACATCACTGTAAACTCCAACAAAAACATCCACCTCTTAGGGGTTGTAATTAGGTCTTTATATATGATATGAGGTGGGATGGAATGCATGAGGGAAAGGGCAAGCATGTGATAAGGAGGATGAGAAAGCAGGGAGGTGATCTGACATAGTGAGTGCATGACATAGATGACAATGAGGGGGTATGACATAGTCTAGGTCATGTGTATGTGGTGTGGTAAGCCAGGGGGTTACAAAGGCATATATTATGAGCGGCATTGAGCGCTGGCAGATATGAATAATCTGTGACAGGAATCAACTAGCCGTGGTCAACTGACAGCCTCAGTCATCGCCGAGCCGGTACAGTGATGAACACTTGGATTTGTACCGTACTCGGGCACGCACATGATATTTTCAGTCCCGCAGCTTGTGATTAGCAATGCTTCTGGAACGACGCCTGTACAGAAGAAGTACGCCAGACCCCTAGCTACATCTATTTTTTTTTAGGAGGTGTTGGCTGATGAGAGGGTTATCGCCCATAAACACATCATGTCATGACATTATTAATTGTAGAATATACAGAAAATGGGTATCAAAGTATATCTCTAGACATGAAAAACTCCAGAGCTGCTCGAGAGGATAGCCAAGACATGTTTCATTGCAGACTTAACTGTTATCCCACAGATACTAGACTTGACTTGGATACAGGCTGCGACGTCAGAGTACAGAACCGGAACACAAAGCTCCAGACACCCGTCTTGGCCAGCTCTTTCCAATAAACCAGACTAGCCTTTGCTTTGTTTCCAGCGTCCGAAGGTGTTTATCAGCCGCTCAAACACCCACAGCAGACGCTCCACAGCCGCCAGCTCATTCAAGATCGTCTCCATTGTTGTGGCAGTCTCGCTGCTGTGCCAGTCCGCCTGCGCTCCTTAGTAGTGTCATTACCCGCCAATTGGTAACACAATTCCAATGTGTGCCTCTGTGCATTTACTCCACCTACCTTTCCCTGTGCAAATGTGCAAATGTGTTCCTGCCCACGAGTATTTGTTCAGCAAACTACTTCGGCATCCTGGAAGTCCGTGCCATGCGTGTCATCAGAAGATGCCCACCTCTCTGTTAGGTATCTACACAAGCAAATGGGTGGGTGGGTGCTTTGCTTTTTTGTATTGTTATGTTTTACATGGGGACACTATCTCCGATGGACAGTGATGGAATCTAAAAAAGGTTGGGGGCGCATTGTCGAATCACGCTAGAAGCAGACACGAAGTCTGACACAGAAGAGAGAACCAGGGCACACCCAACAAAGGGGAAAAAGGAGAAAAGGATAAGATGAGAAAGACGTTGTGGACCGTGAATGGGGAGCTGATGGACGTCTTCATAATATACAATGGTGTTCAACTCCAAGACTACTTGCCTCGAAGAATGAAGTGATGCACAATGTTGTTTTGAGTTAGCAACATTGTCGTATGTGACCTATCGACAAGACGTACAAACCAGAGATTGCATTTTCAAACCATTTCTTGAATTTAAGTACTATAAGTCTGCCAGAATCCGTCGCTAACACAACTGTATCTTGAGGGATAATGATGTTCCTGTTCAACATTGGAAACCAAGGTCTGTATGCAGGTGGGAGCCAGCGTACAGCTGATTGGACTGCAAGTTGAAGACATGGATGTCTTTAGCCTCCAGTCCATATAGTGCGAAAAACTTGTCATGTGGGAATATCACCATGTCCGATCGACTATTAGCTGTCTTGGGTAAGTAGTTAGACATCCTGTGCTCATCGAACCTGAGTTCACGTTCGTCTATGGCCATAACTGGGGTTTCTGTGGATCAGGTTTAACGACTGTCTTCTGCTGAGGTCAGCATGTTTTCAATGCTGGCTCAGCCAGGCATACAACTTTCCATGGAACTCCTTAGGAGTGTCAGTGGGAGACGCTGACATGCTCTGTTGTGCTCAACTGACCCCATCGCCAATGCTCGTAATCGATTGCAATAATTGCATGGACCAGGTGAGAGTGTCAGTCGTCAGTTGGCCGTTGACAAGTCTGGTTGATTCACAGACTCAGACTCATAAATAACATTTCTCCCTCAGTATGCGGGCTGTGTATCCATCAACATGCTGTGGTTGTCACGTTTGAGCACTCGCACCCTCATTCCATGGAAGATTGTTGATAAGCAGCCTACCCCAGACCTTCTCTCTTCAACTGCGACTGGTAGCTTGCATACTCTCTACTCCCTCTTTCAATGATGTCCAGCTTGACTTCCTGTCCCGTCTCTGTGCACGAGAAGATCAAGGATCTTATCAAGGTGCCCCCTCTTCAGATCTCACACCAGTCTTACAAGCCGTCATGCAAGCATCATCGGCTTTCATGTCTGCTGCTGCCAGCCTTTTCAGTGTGGCGGAAATAGTCGAGGTGGGACACTTTTCTTTCTCTGATTCCACAGACATCTCACCTGCTACCCACCTGTGCGAGACGGAAAGTTAAGAATAAAGCCGATGTTGCCAACTTCAAGAGGTCTTTCTCGAAACTCATCAACATGCTCTAGGGGCCAATGAAAAACCCTGATTCATGTCGGCCTGCGCTCCATGAGCGCATAGAGACATTATCCAAACCACCTTAGTCTCATCCCATGCGTACCTTCTCATGGCTAATGCTAACGTGGGATAATAGCTCTATCGATGATGTAGCAGATACTCTTCAGCAGATGAGACCATGGCAGCCACCCGTTTGCATTCTCCCTGCAGGTAGAAATGCGGCTGAAATAGCAGCATGTCTGCAGAAGCTTAGACAGTCTATCAGTAACTTCATGGTAGGCAACCTCGTCGTCAGCTGCTTGAATGGTTTCTGATCGTTCACAACAGATGTAGCAACGGCAGATATCAGA
>QLPN01021626.1:4437-40461 GCA_003314395.1 Albatrellus ellisii
ATAATCTGTCTTATAACTTCTATAAGTGTTCCTGTACTTCTGGTATTGAGCGATGTCAAATCGATGGCACGCTCAGTCATACAACAGAAGCACTATATTTTCAATAAAATGCGCGAATGATAAGGCAGACAAACAAGAACACGACGAAGATCTTGAACAACGAAATGTCTACGCTAGTATGTAGACGTTTGAGGACCCCCTGCAATGTACGAAGCGAAGTGATGATGGGGATTAATGTGAAAGGCGCGATCTGGGTTAGCTCCTAATTCAAGGAGGATGGGAGGGGGGACGAGGGAGGGATCATTGTAGTACTGATATAAGAGCGATCTGAAGAGAAGAGGAGGGTACTTAATGCGGTACCGCTTATCCTGATTCTTCCAACGCTCTGATCTTGGATCTGGGAAAACCCAGAAGGGGAACCGCTCGTAGTTTGTCGCGGGTTTGTCACGACGTTGAATGATAATACGTGCGTGCCAAGCAAGAAGGTGGCGGCGAAGGTGAAGACGGGTCGTAGAAGGACGAGTGGGAGGAAGGAGAGAGTAAAAATTTACGTTTAAACCTTCGTCAAGGAGTTGCTCTGTCCTAGAGTGAGTGTGGGGGGGACGATGGCGGCGTGTGGAAGGGGTGGGCAGTCCCGGAGCTGTTAGACGGCTCACCGAGTTCCCAGGAATCTGGGTATCGTACGTTGTCCTCCCAGAACGTCCATGATTGCGTATCGATCGCTCGACTCCAAGTGTCCACCACGTGCGAGCTGTGGAGGATGTCGCGGGGCGCGAGGTGGATGTGTATGGGTTGAACACTATAAGATCCAACAATGATTTGAAGAGTAGAGGAAGGTGAGCAAGGGACGTATACTTTAGTCCACAGGCTACAGGTACACTCACTCTTGTGTTTCTGCCACTTGCAGTGTTGACAGAAATGGAGAGGAGGGCGGGGGAAGAAGTGGTCGCGGTAGAAGCGCTTCTGCTCACGTTTTGGTTTGTGAACGAAGCCTATGGTGTAGAAGGGGTTGCAGACGAATTGGTGATGGAAGCACCGGTCTGCAGGAAAGGGAGGGAGGGGAAAGGTGTGGCGGGTGGAGGAGTTCTGATCAATTGTGAGGCCGACGCTTGTCGAAGCCGAACAACTGAAGAATGCTATAACGAAGGGACAATCGCGCTTCAACTAGCGGATATCCCAGATATATTAGCATATAGTAAAAGAGAGAAGAGGATGGTACTGTACCTAGCGGATATCCCAGATGATCAGAACTGGGGAATAAACCGCTAGGAGTCGTATGTATATATAGTACCCTGAAGTATGCACAGACCATGCAGTACAGTATAGGGCCGGAGAATGAGAAAGTAAAGTAATGATGTCATATCTAATAATAGAGGGGACGCGTCATCGCTGACTGAGCTCCGCAGTAACTGTGAGAGTGATTGGTGATACTCCGCAGCAGGTGTGAGAAGGATTGGTGAGCATGCGCAGTAAGTGTGAGAGAAAGGGTCATAGCTAAATATAGAATGGGCCGATTGGAGATCAGACGATATACGCGTTGTCGGCCGATGAAGATGAAGAGAAAGAGTACGTGACCGTGAGAATCGCTTCGATAGATCAGGAGTGATTATAGGATCTATGACGATAGAGACATAAGAAAAATAGAGAAAAATGAAGAGAAAAATAGGGAAAATAATAGCAGCCTGACAGGCATCAGGATATTTCCTGTCCATCAGCAAACTGGACCAGCTTGGGTTCTGGGTTGTATATGAAAGGCACACCTGTACCATCCTCAAGAATGATAAAGTATTCAGCATTGGAGTCCTATGGGGTGGGATGTACTGGGTCTTGCTGCAGAAAAACCCTGCATTACACACCATTAGGGCACCATCCATGCATCTTTGGCATCAGCAATTGGGCCATCTTTCTGAACATGTCATTCAACAAATCAAAGACATGCAGTTGCAAGGCTTTGCCATGCCCATCACAGATGGCTCCATGTCTCCTTGTGGTGGTTGCCTACAGGGAAAGCTACATTGTGCTCCTTTCCGACTTTCACATATGTGTGCCACCAAAGTAATTGACTTGGTCCACAGTGATCTTGTTGGTCCTGTTGGCACAGCATCCCTCCACTCTGGTAACTTGTACTTCACCACCTTCTTGGACAATTACTCCAGATATTGCATGGTTTATCCTCTGCATCACAAAGATCAACTCTCAGATGTCCTGGATCACTACTTGTCACATGTCCACATGTTGTTCAGATGATGGCCTCACACCCTGCATTCTGACAGAGGAGAGTTTGTCAATGCCAAGGTAGCTGCCCAGCTCCTGGAGAGGGGCATTGTGCACCACCAAATGGTACTGTACTCACTGCAGCAAAACAGTCACATGGAGCATTGGAACCACTCTATCCTGGATTGAGCCCTGTCGATGCTGCATGATGCCAGTCTCTCCCTGGGATATTGGGGGTTTGCTGTCCATATGGCAGTCCACACATATAACCTTTCTCCTGCTTGTTGTCTGGACTGGCAAATGCCACTTTCTTGTTGGTCCCTCTCCAGGTTGCCTCCTGATGTATCTCATCTCTGCATATTTGGGTGCAGAGGTTGGGTGAAGGTCCAAGACTATCAGTGCTTGAAACTTAGTGTATGGGCTAGGCCACTCATGTTTGTTGGCTATGAGTCTGGCACTAAGGGATGGGTTTTTTGGGATCCTGTGGCTCATCAGACCATTGTCAGCCATGACATCATCTTTAACAAATTGGTCTTCCCAGCCCTTGTTGCATCTTGGTCACCCTCTATTGGAGATGTCTTTCCCTCCTTGTATCATGCACATCCTCCTCCCACATCCTCTGACAATGGCTGCTCCTCTGGCATTGATGATGACAATCTTGATGACCTGGATCTGGGTGCCAACCATGTCACTGCTGTCACCAACCCCACTGATGCTGCCCCCACTCCTGTGGTTGTTGTTGATATACTGGTCATTGGTCTGCCCAAACCTGGTTTACTGTCCACCCCCATTGCTCCACCTGTCACTCCTCCCAGGGCACCTGGGGTCCTGCCTTGTACTCCTCCACCTCACACTCATGCATAGCACACCATGTGCCTGGATGATAGTCTGGCTGACACACCCCTTTCATTGCAGCATTGTGGTTTGCCTACTGGTCAGCCACATGTGCCATCTCTCCCTGGTGATACACCTGTCCCTGCCACCCTTTGTTGCTCTGGGTGCATTGGTCATCATCCAGCTTGTTTTGATGACAGATCTTATGGGCCTTTGGCTTTTGTGGATATCCTCAGTGAGGGGGGGTCTGACAATGTTGATGATATTTTTGCCACACCTCAGAGCAGCCCCTCAATTGCAGCCATCCTTTCCCATGCCATTTCCTGTGACCCTCTCACACTTAATCAAGCTCACAAGTCTGGATGCAGACCTCTGGGACATGGCCTGCAAAGAAGAACTTCAGTTGCTACATGATCTCCATACATGGGATCTTGTTGATCTTCCTCCTGGCTGCAATCTAGTAGGGAATAAATGGGTATTCAAACAAAAAGCTGATGGACACTATAAAGCAAGGCTTGTTGCAAAGGATACACTCAGATACATGTAATTGACTACACCAAGACATTCTCTCCAGTAGTGTGATTTGAATCTCTTCACTCTCTCTTAGCTATGGCTGCCATCAAAGACTGTGTGAGGCTCACGCTTGACAGCGAGGTCACAAGAGTAAGAGGAAGATTGATGAGGGAATGAGATAATACTTCTAAGGATGAAGTCACGCTGTATAGGCGGATATCCCAGATGTATAAAGCTAAAGAGATATCTACTACAAGAGAGTCCTTATATACTACAGAGATCAGCGCATGGACCATGTGCTGTCACTGTAGGGCAGGTGTATGTAAATAGGATGTGCAGCATCTGTGAGAAGGATCAGTAAGCAATGCGCAGCATTGCACTGCATCAGTAAGCGTCTGTGGGAATTGTAGTCATAGATGTACAGTAAGCGGCCCGATGACTAAATGGATATGTGTCATAGATAATCACGATAAGATCTACTGATGATCTGATAAGATATCTCTAGTAGATCTTGTGCAATAAGAGTAAAAGAAATCGTAAAATGAGTAGAAAAATAAGTATGTCCTGACAGACTGGGACGTCCACTCCATGGATGTCAAGACTGTGTTCCTTAATGGTGATCTAGATGAAGAAATATATATGGAACAACCTCAAGGTTTCATCACTCCAGGAACAGATGTGAGGCTGATGCTATGTTGAAGCCAAACAACAAAGAAAAACTAAAACAGAAAGGACAATCACACTTAGACTAGTGGATATCCCAGATATATAATCAGCTAAGTAGAACAAGAGGAAAGAGAGGCTACTGTACCTAGCAGATATCCCAGATGATCAAAACTGGGGAATAAACCACTAGGAGTTCTACATATATATAGTACTCTGGAGAATGCACAGACCATGCTGTAAGTATAGGGCTGGAGAATGAGAAAGTAAGTAATGATGTCATATCTAATAATAGAGGGGACATGTAAGTGCTGACTGAGGCTCCGCAGTAACTGTGGGAGTGATTGGTGATACTCTGCAGCAGGAGTGAGAAAGGTCAGTGAGCATTCGCAGTAAGAGTGAGAAAACAAGTCATAGCTAAAGATAGAACAGGCTGATTGGGGATTGGATGACATATGTGTCATCAGTCAATGAAGACAAACAAGAGGAATGCATGACTGTGGGAATTGCTTTGGTAGATCAGGAGCGATTATAAGATCTATGACAATAGAGACATAAGAAATATAGAGAAAAATGAGGAAAAATAAGAGAAAAAATAGGAGCAGCCTGACAACAGAGGGAAAAGTCTACTGCCTATCAAAAGCAATTTATGGCCTGAAGCAAGCATCCAGACAATGGCATTTCCTCTGATTCTATTTCCATCCATCACCTTCCATCCTCCCTTGTCACTGCAGATGTCTTGACCAAGCCTCTTGCCCTTCCTGCTTTTTCTTCTCATCAACTCCATCTTGGTTTGTCTTGACAACATGTGTATGCATAGCATGAGGGGGTGTTGACATCCATATACATGCTTACTATAGATCTCCTTCCTTTCTTATCCATAAAATACTATATATACACATACACATAAACTCACATGTCCTCACTCTTACTTGTACTTGGTCTGTGCATAGTATATACTACTATAAGTAGATAGTAGCACAACCATGATAAAAGAGGGAACAAGTTGTATCCTCTCTTTGCACATGACCTGTGTTCATCAATGCTGTGAGATGATGATGGAGTGACTGGTGAAAAAACAATTGCCCTTATGATAGGGTAAAATGTAACTGTAGGCAGAATCATATAAGGTGACAGAAGTATGCTTGATCACCTTGCACCAATCATGAAGAGGATGATGATTGGGAGAGGTGAGTTTACTGAGCTGTTGAAGGGCAAATAACCAGAATAAAGAAGGGCAAGAAAAAGGCAATCATCATGAGATGGGGTGACAAAAATGGAGGCATAGAGGAGGTCCTCAATGGAAAGGGGGTGTTTACAGTGAGGGGGAACCTTGAAAAGTTTGAGGCACCCAGTGAGGGTATGTGAAACAAGAGGGGTGGCATAAACAGCATGGACATGTGGAAAGAAAGGTTGCAGATGGTTGCAGATGCCAGACAAATAGGTGACAACAGAGGAAGGTAAAATATTATGAGACATGAAAATGATATAAAAAGAAAAGGTGTTGGGAGTCAGAGTGATAGGGAAGCAATGCAACTTGCAGAAGGTGAGATAAGATTGCAGATGGGAGTTGTAAGTGGCATGGGTGGAAATGTCAAGATCAGAGCCCAGCACAATAGCTTGCTTGCAAATGAGCCATTCATACATTCAAGGCTGCTGGTGTTACGAGGCACTTGCTTTGGCACCTCGTAACATGTTTTTTCTTTTTTCTCTTCTTTCTTTTTTTTCTTACTTACTAGTAAAGTGTAGTATTATTACTACAAGTGTGAGCTTAGCTCCACTTTACTTAGTAAGGACTTATCATCTCTTTCTCTTTTATAGTACTTAAGTATTTACATACTTAAGTGTGAGCTTAGCTCCAGGTACTATATTAGACTTATCTTTCTCTTTTATCTTTCTTTATTTTATTATAACATGTACTTGCTAAGGACTATTACTATACAATTAGCAAGGACTCCCTTTTCTCGCTCTTATTTACCTTTGTTTATCTCATGTTCATTTTGTGCTTGTGGCTGAGCCACTTACATCACATTGGACGTGTACTTACTGCACATTACTGCACATTATCGTTTACTTACTGCGCAATACTGCGCAACTTTACTATACTTAGGTCTCCAGTTTTGTATAAATAGTTGACAGACTGGTGGTCTTAAACCCCAGTCTTGTCAACTTCACAATCTAGGGATTCTCCTTACATTGCACTTGACCTAAGCTCACTACACTCTCGCTTCATTCCTTAAAGAACTAAGTCTAAGAACTCTAAGTCACTAAAACATTGCTAAGACATCTTACACTCATCATTCTGGATCCTCGTATCGTCATCGGTGGAATTATCCTCATCACTATATCATTGATCCCAATCTTCATCGTCATCAGGAACCTCTATTATGTTCATCAAGCCCAGATCCAAACCTTGGTTACTAGGAGTAACATTATAGATATTCCCTAAGACCGTCCAATAGGCCACTCTTAGCAGCTGGGCAGGTTTCCAGGATGTATGAGTGGTGTTCAACATGTCTGATAAGCCCCCAATGAATCCTGAGGGGGTATGAATGGGGAAATTTGAATGGTATTAAGGTTGTTGGTGAAAATTGCAAGGTGATGAGGAGGAGGATTGAGGGAAATGGCATAGTCAATGGCAGAAACAACAGTGAGGGCTTCATACCAAGAGATGCCATCAGAACCCATAGGAGGAGGCAGCTGGAGAGCAATGAAACCTTGCCAATATAATGGACACTAATAGCCCAGACCTAAAGCAGAAGCATTGGTGTAGATGACAAGATCAGCTTCTTCAGGTCCCCAAGCATGAGTATCATGAAGATGAACATCATGCAAAATTTTGAACATATTGGCAAACCAAAGGAGGTCATGGATGACCACTTTGTTTAGAGTAATGCTGGCCTTGGGAAAATGTTTGCCACAGGTCTTCTCCCAAGCAGATTGTAACACTGGATGTAAAAGAGGGGCAACATTGAGGCCCCAATTGGCATGGCCAAGAACTCTAAGCCACTGGACAAGCTTGCAATGGTGATGAGGAGCATCACAAATGAAAGTGTGAATGGCTTCAACCAACTTGTGTTGAGCATTGACATGAAGGGAAATGGTCATAAATGTCATCTTGACATTGAAGCCAATAATGGTGAGGATATGACCAAATTCTTGCTTCTTCTTTTCATGTGGAATACTGAGAAAATCCCATAATTGAAGGAGGCATGTCTGCTTGGAAGGATCAGAGGTGTTATAAGGTGCATAATGAAGAAGATAGGGGTTGGAATCATGCCCAAAAGTATCATTGACATAGGCAAGAAGGTTGAGGATGGCTTCAATATGAATGGTAATCCACAGAACAAGGCCAAAGAAGGAGCACCATATGAAACCTCCAGTGTGATCTCCAAAATTGTTACAATGATCAACATGCTGTTGACCATCAACCATAATAGCTTGTTTAATTTGCCAGTAAGGATGCATGGGCAAATGATGATAGGCTTGAGATACATCAGATGTAAAAAGCCATGGAGGGCTTGAACTGACAAATTGTGCCTCTGAAGCAAGAAGATTGTGTTGATATTTGGGCAGGGCAGCAAGCAGAGAGAAGACCATGTCATGAAAGAAGTAGGCATCAAGCCAAAAATAGACTGAGATTGAGAGAGAGGCTAAAACCCATCAGAACCAGAGGAGAGGGCACAACTGCCACATCTGTAAGATAGAGAAGATGTGTATCAGGGGGTAGAGGGTACACAGAAGAAAGAGAGAGCTACATAGAGCAGGTATGTCAGAAGAGAGCTAAGAGAGCAGGAGAGATACTCACCTCAGCACATGCAGAAGTACTGAGGTGAGACAAAGACAAGGTATAGAAAATATAGTAAAGGTCAAATAGAGTTAGAGAGGAGCCTGAACTGTAAGTATAGAAAGAAATAAGGATAAGGAAGTATGTCCAGCATCCTAAGATAGGTAAAAATTGACAGATTGCACCCTAAATCTTGAACAATGTCAAGCTGCATACCAATGGAATCACAGTCAATCATTGAATTATGTGAATGATTACCAGCTGAATGGTTCATGACCATATGAAAGGAGTCAGAATGAGGTTTAGGAACAGCATGTATCAGCATGCTATACATGCCAGGAAGAAAATCAGGGAAAGGTGTGAGCGCAGGCTTGGGCAGGCAATGAGGAGTGTTGTGATGATGATTACATTGAGCAGCAGTGAGAGATCAGACAGCATGTCTGCAGCAGTAGAGATAGTCATGGGTACAATAGGTACCATGACGTGGTAGTAGAGAGAGAGTCAGACAGTGTTGTGAGATGTCTGAAAGGTAGTAACAAACCTGCAGTGGTAGAGATAGTCATGGGTATGATAGGTACCATGACGTGGTAGTAGAGAGAGAGCTGCAGGTATATGAGAGGAGATATAGGATGAAGATAATGAAGTACTCACTCAGACGGTGTTGTGAGACATCTGAGGAGATTGTACAGTGGGGTGTCATCTTTATATAGTGTGTGTTGGTAAAGTTGTAGTGGAGATATAAGTGTGTAGAACAACAGTTACCATAAGTGGGGGACGCACGTCGTCTCAGAGTAGAGGGTGGAGTGTTAGTTTCCTCAGAGTAGCAGGAGGGTTGAGGAAAAGTGATATGTAGTGTTGTGTGCGTAATATGTAGGTAAGTGGTGTGTGTGTGGGGTTGTAGGTGAGCCAAAGGAGATGTCCGTGTGAGTCAAGCGTCAACAAAAGGTGGTGATAATTACTCAAGGTGTTCTTCTTCCAGAACTTGATCCTGAAGAAAATGCATCTGGTGTAAAAGTATGGTGAGATTCATCCCATGTATTGGGATAGGATTCATCCATTTCTTCAGCACAAGGCCAAAAGCCATAGCACAAACCTTGAATAATGGATTAAACAAAGGGTTGGTTTGGATGAGAGTGTAAAAGATCTGCAAAATGATCAACATGAATAGGAGTGACAATTTTAAATAAATGAGGGTTTTGTTGAATAGTTTGTGTAGCTGCTTTGTCTTGCAAAAACTTGACAGGAACAGGAGGTAATGGAGGAGCTGTTTCTGTAGCTAAAGTGAGGGGAGTAATGGAGGTTTGATGGTGTGACCAGAGAAAATCACAAAAGAAACAAGGACACTTATTTATGGGCAGAACTTCATGGGCAATCAGAGACTGGGTGTGCATTGGATTTGCACATGGAGCAGACATGTTTGAATCAGCAACCATTGTAGTCACATTTGCCATCTTTGTTCCATTGAAGGCAAATTTCATTTCGAGTTTATGACTGAGGTCAGAAATTCTGTGTGTCAGATTGGCTATATGTGGATCTAGTTGCAAGGATAATTTGGGAGGTGTATAGGTCATTGAACTGCTTGAAGGAAGAGAGTTTGAATCTATTGGCTCTACCAACCCAACTTCAGATGGCTTTGTCAAAATTGATGATGAGACTGTCAGGGGCTGCAGTAAACTGTCCAAGGATGTAGTCTTCATATGTTCAGAGTTCATTTGACCTATGGGGGTACAAGTATAGACACTGTGCTTGTACTTATTCCTGTTATGAGGCACTTGCTTTGGCACCTCATAATGCATTTTTTCTTTTCTTTTCTTTTCTTTTCTTTTCTTTTTCTTTATATTACTTACTAGTAAAGTGTAGTATTACTACTACAAGTGTGAGCATAGCTCCACTTTACTTAGTAAGGACTCATCTTTCTTTTTCTCTTTTATAGTACTTCAGTATTTACATACTTAAGTGTGAGCTTAGCTCCAGGTACTATATCAGACTTATCTTTTCCTTTTTTTATCTTTATTTATTTATTATAACATTTACTTGCTAAGGACTATCATTATACAATTAGCAAGGACTCATTTCCTCATCTTTATTTATCTTTGTTTACATCTTGTTCATTTCATGCTTGTGGCTAAAGTCACATTACTTACACAACAGATGCAACCTACTGCACATTACTGCACAAACTTTACTATACTTAGGACTCCAGTTTTGTATAAGTAGTTGAAAGACTGGTGGTCTTAAACCCCAATCTTGTCAACTTCACAATCTAGGGATTCTCTTATATTGTGCTTGATCTAAGCTCACTTTTCATCTCACTTCACTCCTAAGAACTAAGTCTAAGAACTCTAAGTCATTTTAAACATTGCTCAGACTTCCTACACTTGTCACTCTGGATCCTTGATTAGTCATTGGTTGTATCATCCTCATCACTATCTCATTGATTCCTCTCTTCATCATCATCAGGAACGGTTATTACATTTATCAAGTGTGTATCAATCACCTTGTTACCAGGGGTATTATTGTATCTGACCTTCCCTAAGACCAACCAATAGGCCACTATTAGCAATTCCAGCTGAGGAACCAATCTGCTTGTGATGAAACTGTATGCTTTGGTTTGGATAACCCCTGGTAATGATGTCAAAATCTCTGATTTGTTGAACTTCCCTGGGGTCACCTTCAAGGGAGAGATGTGAGGAGAGGATACAGTTGAAGTCAACATATGTGTGAGGTGCACACTTGAGCAGTGAGGTCACAAGTGTGAGGAAAGGGGATTGGGGACAGGGGAGACAATACACTCAAGATGTTTCATGCTGGGTAAGCAGATATCTCAGATGTATAAAGCTAAGGAACTATCTACTACAAGAGACTCCCATATATACTACAGGGATTGGTGCACAGACCATGTGCTGTCACTGTAGGGCAGGTGTATGTAAATAAGATGTGTAGCATCTGTGAGAAGTATCAGTAAGCAATGCACAGCATTGCACTGCATCAGTAAGCATCTGTGGGAAATGTGGTCATATCTGTACAGTAAGTGGCCCAATGACTAAAGGTGAATGAGTCATAGATAATTGCGATAAGATCTACTGATGATCTGATAAGATGAGATAAGATATCTCTAGTAGATCTTGAGCAATAAGAGTAAAAGAAATTGTAAAATGAAAAGAAAAATAAGTATGTCCTGACAAATACCCCCCTTCTTAGGGCAAGATGACTTGATGAGCAATAGAAACTCCAGTAGAACCAAAACCTTTATCTCCCCATTGTGTATCCTCCAAGGAATCAACTTCTTTGACATCAGCCAAGGATATATGTTCCAAGATCAACTGAGCAACTCAGTCTTTGACATTGACCATCAAGTCATTGTCACCAAGATTAACCAGTAGAATCTTTACAGATCCATGATAGTCTGAGTCAATAACTCCAGCTCCAGTATGAATGGAATTTTTGACGGCCAAACCACTGTGAGGAGCAATATGTCCATAGCAGTTGTCTGGTATAGCCAAGGAGATTTGAGTATCAACTGGTTTTTGACTGTGTGCAGGAATAACAATTTCTTCTGCACTGTAAAGATCTAATCTGGCAGTGTGTTTTGATCCTTGAGTAGGTAAGGTGGCTAAGTCTGAAAGTCATTTGATTGGAATGATGCAATGTTGAACAGATTGGATAGCTGCAGGATGTGTGGTGTGGAATTCTTTAACCAGTTTAGGCACATCTTTGAGCATAATGTGTGCTGGTTCCCAGGAATTTTCATCATCAGGGTAGTTTTTCCACTTGATGAGATATTGGACATATCCACAATATTTCCTGCTATCCAGAATCTTTTTGACTTCATATTGTTCTACATTGTCTTTGATTATTGGTGGGGGAGGAGGTTTGATCATTTGTTCTGGAATATCATTTGGAGTAAATGGTAAGAGTTTGACCATGTGAAACACCGGATGTATTTTCATGGATTTGGGGAGTGCTAACTTGTATGTGTTATTTGAAAGCACTTTGACGATTGAATATGGTCCAAGTCATTTATGATCTAACTTCCAGGTGGGTCATCCAGTCTGTATGTTAGATGCATCTAACCAGACTTTATCTCCAATTTGATATTTAGGTGTATCTCCTTTGTGTGTGTCATAATGTTTCTTCATATCATCAGCTGCTTTCTTTAGTGCTGATTCTGCATCTTCTCTTGTCCTCATTAACCCTTCAACAAAGTTTTCTACTGAATCAATAGTGGATGCCTTGCCCAGTTCAAATCCCATATGAGGATTCTGTCCAGAATTCAACATGAATGGAGAGTATCTTGTGGAGGCGTTGACTCTGTTAATGTAACAGAATTCTGCCATTGGTAACCAGTTCATCCAATCAGATTGTTGGTGGTCTACAAAAATGCAGAGATATTGCTCTATCTCTTGATTGATTCTTTCTGTTTGACCATCTGTTTGTGGATGGTAAGCCATAGATAAAGCAGTTTTGATACCCAGTAGTCAATTCAACTCTTTCATCATTCTAGAAGCAAATTGGGGACCTCGATCTGATAAGACTTTTTCTGGTAACCCATGATGTTCCCAAATGTTGTCTCTGAACAATCTCACCACTCCTTCTGCTGTTACATCTGATGTCATTGCCATAGTGTGGATCATTTTTGAGAAATGATCAACAATCACTAGAATTGAATTGTATCCCTGGCTGTCTGGTAATTGTGTTATCAAATCTGTGGATATAATTTGCCAGGGATGGGATGGTATTTCATTTGGGGTCAATTCCCCTTGTGGTTTCTTTGTGATTGTCTTTGTTTTTTGACATATATTGCAACTTTTGACATACTTCCCAATGTATGCAGCCATTCCCTTCCACCAGAATGTTCTTGACACTATCTCCAGTGTCTTCCATTGCCCTGGATGTCCTGCAATTGGGGTATTGTGGCATTGTTTGACTATGTTGGCTCTGCAGCTGTCTGGTACTAGGATTTTATCTTTGTATGTGAGTAATCCTTTTTTGTTTTGTCCCCAGCCAGCTATAGTAGCTGTCTTTGCCTCATCTGCTGACAGTTCTACCCACATCTTGACATCACCATCCTTTTCCTGCTCATCTGCTATTTTCTGAAGTAGTGGAATATTGTTTATCATTACTGCTTGGATATGACTTGTTTTGGCAAAAAACTCTGGTTTGAGCAGTATAATGTTCTTGTTGTCATGTTCCACCCATTCTTTATGATCCACTCATCTTGAGAGGAGATCAGGTTTGGCCAAACTCTTTCCCAGTCTGTGGGAAAGGTGAAAGTTAAACCTAGAAAGAAACAAGGACCATCAGGCCTGGTGACAGTTTAGTTTCTGGGCACTCATAAAGTACTCTAGGTTTTTGTGGTTGGTAAGAATTTTGACCAGACTATCTGTTCCTTCCAGATAGTGTCTCCATTGTTCTAATGTGTGTATAACAGCTAGCATCTCTTTGTCATAGATGTCATAATTCCTCTCTGCAGGTGACAACCCCTTGCTGATATACATGACTGGATGCCATTTTTCATCATCCCTCATCTGTGATAAGACTGCTCCCATAGCATATCCCAAACTGTCTGCTTCTACCAAATAAGGGCAGTGGGGTTCAGGAAAGACTAAGACAGGTTTGGAACATAATGCTGTCTTTAAGTTTTTGAAAGAGTCTTTTTGGTCCTGTTCCCAGTGCCATTTGCTATCTTTTTGTAGTAGGGTGTTCAGGGGTTTTGCTAAATTGGAAAATACTCTAATAAAGCAGTGGTAGAAATTGGTGAATCCCAAAAAGGAGCAAACTTCTGTGACAGATGTTGGTGTGGGCCATTTGGCTATCCCTTGAACTTTGACTGGGTCCATCATGATTTTGTCAAAGGATATCTTTAGGCCAAGATAATCTATCTCCATTTTCTTGAAGTTGCATTTCTTGGGTTTCAGATATAGTTTGTTGTCAAGTAATATTTGGAGGACTTCTTTGACTATGAGGTGATGTTCTTCCAATGTCACTGTGAAGATGAGGATGTTGTCCATATAGACTACCACTTTGCCTCTTGCGATGAGTTCTCTAAAGAGATGATTCATCATGGTTTGAAATGTGGTGGGGCTATTGGTAAGTCCAAAGAACATAACAAGAGGTTTGTATAGGCCCTTATTAGCAATAAATGTGGCCTTCCATTCATCTCCTTTAATACAAACATTGTTATATCCCCATCTGATGTTGAGTTTGGTGAAATATTTTGCCCCTTTGAGTTTATCTATCAATTCTGAAATGAGTGGTAGAGGATGGGAATTTTTGATAGTAATTTCATTGAGGCATCGATAATCTTGAATAGGGCATAATTTGCCTGACTTCTTGATGAAGAAAAATGGAGAAGCCATAGGTGATTTAGAAGTACGTATATGTCCCAATTTCAGATTTTCATCAAAGGATTCTTTTGCAAAGACTGATTTGAACCCATGATATGCCTTTGGGATGATATCTTCAAAAGATTTCTTGATCTTTTTCTTCTCTGCTTCTATTGCCAGATCTTGGGATATGTTTCTAATTGCAGCATCCTTCTCATCATCTCCTATCATAATGCAGAGGATGTGGTCTCCTTTCTGTATTTCATCATCATTGTCATCATCTACTTCCACTATTTTTGGTATTTCTTTTTTCAACTTTTCTGTCTTTTTCTTCTTCCATTCATGTATTTCCTCAATCATTCTCAAGTGGCATCTTCATGGGCATCTGGTAAACAAGACAACTCCTGTGGTCCAGTCTATTTCTGGGTTGTGGATTTTCAGCCATGTCTCTCCTAGTATTAGATTGACTTTTCCTAGTCCTGTAACACAAAATGTCATCCTTTCTGTGTGGTTCTGGACCTTGACTATTAAATCCACAGTTTCTTTGATGGATCCTTGTTCATTCTTTGTTCCGTTGATGTTGTAGACTGGTATTGCTATCAGGAGTTTCTTTGTGTTAAGATGATTTGTTCTTATGAATTCTTCGTCAATATAACACATAGTAGCTCCTGAATCTAGAAGTGCTTCAATCATTACTATTTTTCCATTCTCTGGTATTTTGATCTCGACTTTGATCATGGGTAACTCTGTTCTGACTCCCATGACTATGTGCTTTTCTTTTTCTTGAGAGGGCATACTCTCAGATGTCTTTTTCTCTTCAGTCTTTTCTTCCAATGCAATGTTGTTAAATATCATTTCATCAACAGGGTTGCATACATTAGCATGATCAACAGTGCCATCATCAGGAGTAAGTACTGAAAACATATTCTTGGACAGTTCAGTGACATCTACTGGCTGTCCCCTGCAAAACCCTCTTTCTTCCTCCTTTCCCCTTCATCAAATATCAACTTTTCAAAATCCACTGTGGACATTTGCCTGATTTCTTCATGTATTTCCCTGATGTTTTTCCTTTGTGGGCAGACATTTGCCCTATGCCCTTCCTTCCTACAATTGAAACAAATGAGGGGCCTTCTTCTCTGTGCTGCATCCACATCCATGGGCACCATTGCATTGCTTGCCTTCTGCATATTAGATGGCTTTGGGGTGGCCAATTGAGTATATATAGGGGTCCATTGTTGTGTTCCCCTAGATTGCATAAGTTGGTGATATTCTCACATATGCCTATCAGTAGTTTGTGCCACTTGTTGCCATTCTAGGTATTTGACTGGTGGGGGATTGATGTTATAGATGTGACCAAGGAGATCACCATTGAGTCCTCTTTTGTAGCAGTTGATGAGTGCATATTCATTGTAGTGTGTTTTGGCTGCTAGTAGAAGGAAGTCAGAGTCAGTGGTATATTCTTCTGCAGTCTTCCCCATTTGTCTGAGTTTGTGCAGGGCTTGCTGTGTGGTGTGTGCTTCATCTGGGTCTCCAAATTGCTCCCTAAGCTTTGTATCAAATTCTACCCAGTTCTGGAATGGCATGGGGTATAGTGGATTGAGGGGGTTAGCCTCATGCAGTCATTGTTTTGCAACTTGTAGATTCCTCCATGCTTCTGCAGAACCTCCTATCATATAAGATAGGGCATAGGTTATTCAATCACTGTCAGTCCACATTTTGTTAGCCACAAACACCAGGAATAGTTCTTGGATAAACAAGTCAAGTTTGTCTCACTTCCCCAAGTATGCTGTAGGTGGTGAAACTTTTACCTGGTGTTGGGCAAATATGTGGGCTGCTGGGGCGTTTATTTGGCCAGAGGAACTGGCAGGAATAGGTGGCTGGGCTGCCATAGGTTGGACTTGTCTTGTCATCATTGCTGTGATTTCTCTCATGTTTTTGGCTATGTCCACCATTGTGGTGCCCAGTGCTATTATTGCTTCACCTTGTTCCTTTTGTGTCTGTGCCTGCTGCCTCATCTGATTGTTCATCATCTCCATTGCTTCCTCTACTTCTAGAAGGCATAGTCTTCTGGTTTCTTCCTCATTTCACCTTTTTCTTGTGATGAATCTTTGATCATTGGTGCTGGATTCCTCATTTCACACATGCTCAGCCCTGGTTGCATCATCATTTGTTTCAGAAGATGAAGGCTTGTGGGAGTGAATTTCTATATGGGCTGGTGCAGTTGAGGTAGTCTGGAAAGAAATGCCACAGGAATTCTGCAGGGTGATCATTGTAGTAGGGATTGTGAAGGTGGAAGAACCAAATTGCCTGTTGCTGTCTGTAGTTGTAGGCATTGGTGTAGAAGTGGAGGAGAGCAAGAGAAGTTTTTGGATGAGTTGGTGTTGGAAGAGTGCTGAACCTGGCATAGGATTTGCCAGATTGAGTCCTCTTTTACAAGTGTAGAGTGTGTGGAATGGTGAAAATAAGATTCATGTGAAGTGAAAACTCTCTATTCCTTTTTCAAGGGAATAGGCCTTTCAAACACAAAAATGGAGGGTGATGGTAGATAAGTGTAAGTACTAGTGCTACTAATACTATGAAAGAATTCTTTGTTATAGTAAAATGTTATAGTACTCCTGGTCCAAACAGTTGTCAGGAGGGTTTGTGATGCCCCACTAAGTGGTAGACACCCTAGCACTGCTTGCTGAGGCAATATAAGGCCCAGTGCTGCAGCTGAACTACAAAGAATGGGAGAACTATAACAGTTTCAACACTCTCTTGAGTGAGGAGGGAGGGGAGTGATGGTGTGGAGTCAAGGGGCAGATAAGTGTGAGGTCACTGAGGAGAGGGAGCTTTATACGATTGTGAGGTGCACACTTGAGCAGCAAGGTCACAAGTGTGAGGAAAGGGGATTGGGGACAGGGGAGACAATACACTCAAGATGTTTCATGCTGGGTAAGCAGATATCTCAGATGTAAAAAGCTAAGGAACTATCAACTACAAGAAACTCCTATATATACTACAGGGATTGGTGCACAGACCATGTGCTGTCACTGTAGGGCAGGCATATGTAAATAAGATGTGCAGCATTGCACTGCATCAGTAAGCATCTCTGGGAAATGTGGTCATATCTGTACAGTAAGTGGCCAGATGACTAAAGGTGAATGAGTCATAGATAATCATGATAAGATCAACTGATGATCTGATAAGATGAGATAAGATATCTCTAGTAGATCTTGAGTGATAAGAGTAAAAGAAATCATAAAATGAAAAGAAAAATTAGTATGTCCTGACAATATGCATCTTTGATGATGTCATCCCAAATTGCAGGGGGGATGTCAGGTTGGAATGAAATTTGTGCCTTGACCAATTTGACATTATGCAAATAGTTTCCTTTGAATTTGAGGGTAACCTAAATTCCTTTGTCAAGGTTCATATTGGTCAAGAGGATATCCTGTCCAAAAGGGAACAAAGAGAAGCTGACAGGATGTTTAGAGTCTCAGGAAGACTCTTCTTTTTCTTCTTCATCATGATCTCCTGTGGATTGACTGTGTTTTCCAGGAGAGGAGGGCTGGACATCCTCTCTAGCAATGGCTGGTGAATGAGTTCATGGTCCATTCTGGACATGCACTGGTTCATGAATACTGTTATGAGGCACTTGCTTTGGCACTTCATAATGGTCTTTTTTCCTTTTTCTTTTTCTTTTTTTATCTTTATCTTATATTTTACTTGCTATAAGCATAGTATTAACTACAGCAGTGAGCTTAGCTCCAAGTACTATAAACACTTATCTTTTCTTCTTTATTTATTTACATCTACTTGCTAAGGACTATTACTATACAATCAGCAAGGACTCATCTTATCTTGCCTTTGTTTATCTCTTGATTCATTTCACACTTGTGGCTGAGCCACTTACTATATTCATGGACATGTTGAAGGTCATGTGACCACATTGATTGCTGTGCAACCATTGTTGATCCATGAATCTTATCTACTTATACTATCTTTAGCACTCTAGTTTTGTATAAGCAGTTGAAAGACTGGTGGTCTTAAACCCCAGTCTTGTCAACTTCACAATCTAGGGATTCTCCTTTACTGTGCTTGATCTAAGCTTGCAACAAACCCACTTCACTCTAAGAACTAAGTCTAAGATCTCTAAAGCCACCCTAAGTGTTGCTAAGACATCCTAAACTTGTCACTCTGGATCCTCATTTAGTCATTGGCAGTATCATCCTCATCACTATCTTGTTAATTCCTCTCTTCATCATCATCAGGGACATGTATTACATTCATCAAGTGCAGACCCACTACCTTGTTACCAGGGGTATTGTTATAGCAAACATTCCCCAAGACTGTCCAATAGGCCACTCTTAGCAATACTTTCATAGCAGAGTTACAACTCTACAGTAGTCATGACAGCTCCACATTGTGCTATTGGCACTTCACTTAGACAAGGCCTGGTAGCTCAGTGGTTAGAGCACCCACTCAGAGTAAGGGAGGTCCTTGGTTCAAACCCAAGCCAAGTCACTATTTTGGCAATTGCACTTTCTAACAAGATGGATTCTAGAGAGGCATGTAAATTGCTAGTGACATAGTAGTGGTGGTGAGAGTGGACACAAGTGATGTGTATTAAGCAATGTCAGGTGGAGTATGGAGTGTCTGGTTTGTATGATAAGGTGAGATAAGAAGTTTAGACAAGGATAAGATGAGACAAGGGCATGGTTAGCATTGTGTATCATACATGGATTTCAACAGTATCATCCTCATCACTATCTCATTGATCCCACTCTTCATTGTCATCAGGAACATTTATTATGCTTGTCAAGTGCATACCAACTACCTTGTTACCAGGGGTATAGCTATTGCAAACCTTCCCTAAGACCATGCAATAGGCCACTCTTAGCAAATACTGCCTTGTCTCCTTCTGTGTGACTCAGATCCACTGGATCTCCTGACTGCATCAATGGTTTCAAGTTGGTAAAAAAAAGTCAGCATAGGCAGATTCTTGTTCATTTGTGCTAATAGGCTGAGTCTCCAGGATGTTTTGGAGATCAAAGATTTTTCATGAAATTCAGTTTGAGGCAACAGATTTTGGAATTCATGCATGTCAGTATTCTTCAACAATATCTTCACACACTTTTGTGGCTGCTTCATGGAAGATGGATTGTATAGCTTGTTCACTTGATTCTGCTGATAAAGTTTGTGCATTGCTAAACATGACGACTCAAAAGATGTGTGAAACAAGAATGACACAAAAGAAAATAGGTGCAAGAGAGCAAACTGAAAAACATAAGACAAAGAGAGGGAAACCCCTATCCATGAAAAATGCTCCAAGCTAACCTCTGGATGAGGAGGATCCAACATCCAGGGACTTTCCATGACAGATCTACCACAGTCTATGGATGACTCCTCAATCCTTCCTTCACCTTATTCAACAACCAAACCATAAACACAGAAACTCAACTCCATGCTGTCCTGTGTGGGACTTGTCCTGAATTCTACTCAGGACTATAAATGTTTTCAACCCTGCATGGGGTCAGAAAATCCTTAGTAACAGAAGCTATTGTCCTAAGTGGGATGCACCTCAAACACTGTTTGAGGCAATAGCAACACCTCAACACTATCAATCAACCTTCTGCCATCCTGCATGGGGTAGCTTTTGCAACACAGTCCTAGTAAAACATGACTCTGCATGGAGTCAGAAAAACCAAGCTCTGACAAAAGTGATATGTCCCAATGAATGCACCTCCAACATTACTCCTGATGATGACAGGCCATGTGCATGAGGAGGATACAATTGTTCCTTATAGTTCTCTAACTACAGCACCCAGACCATGGTAAGTAAGATGACAGATATGTGTATGTATGTATGTATGTATGTATGTATGTATGTATGTATGTATGTATGTATGTATGTATGTATGTATGTATGTATGTATGTATGTATGTATGTATGTATGTATGTATGTATGTATNNGTATGTATGTATGTATGTATGTATGTATGTGCATGTGTGTGTGTATGTATGTATGTATGTATGTATGTATGTATGTATGTGCATGTGTGTGTGTATAGTACTGAAGACAAAAAAGGAAGGAGATGTACAGTCAGTGTATACCTTCATCAACAACCCCCCATGCTAGACACACACATGCTAGACAAGACCAAGACCAGAATAATGAGAAGAAGACAAGGGGAGAGAAAGGGGGTTAGTAAGAATATCTGCAGTGACAAGGGAAGAGGGGAGATGCTGAATGGCAATAGAGCCAGAAGAAAGACATTTACAGATATAATGATGGCAGATATCAATGTGTTTGGTGCCACAAGTGATAACAGGATTAGTTGCAATATCAATGGAGCTCTTGTTGTTACCATAAAGTAGAAGTGGGGAATGGAAACCAAAACCTATCTCCTGGAACAATGACCTCAACCACATCCCTTGAGCTGCAGCTTGTGAAAGTGACATATACTCAGCCTCAGTTGAGGAGAGAGATACAGTGTGCTATTTCCACAATGTCCAAGCAATGGCTCCACCCCCAAGTAAGAAGACATATGCTCCAATGGACTTCCTGTCATCTCTATCTGCTGCCCAGTCTGAATCAGAGCACCCAACAACTCCTGTACCTTGACTTCCTCCATAACAGATGTGGGGGTGGAGGGTGCCCTTAAGGTAGCAAAGAATGTGGTGTGCTAGGGACAAATGTAGCAGTAAGGGATTTGATAGGAATTGAGAAAGCTTCATGACTGCAAAGGAGATGTCAGGTCAGGAGACAATGGAGGCATATAGCAAAGAACCAATTAATTGCTGGTAGTTGCTGCAGAGAGAGGAGGGTGCAGAGTAGCTTTCATCAGCCTTAGTGGGCATCACACCTGGAGGTAGAGGTGTGGTTGCAGGGTTGCAGTCATTCATCTGAAAGTGGTCAAGGAGATCCCCAATGTATGCCTCCTGATCTATATCCAGGGTGCAATTTGACTGGTCTCGAGTGACATGAAGGCCCAAATATGACTTGATTTCCCCTAAGTCTGTCATCTCAAAGATGGACTTTAGGATGGCTTTACATGCCTCTACTTCTTCAAGGGATCCACCCAATATGGTGATGTCATCAACATAGAGAACA
The DNA here is from genome assembly GCA_003314395.1 of Albatrellus ellisii. NCBI lineage: Eukaryota > Fungi > Basidiomycota > Agaricomycetes > Russulales > Albatrellaceae > Albatrellus > Albatrellus ellisii. The sequence goes on from QLPN01021626.1 coordinate 25,872, forward strand.
ATGATTAGGGGTTTTGAGGAGAAAGTGGAAACATATATGCCAGGGTCAGAAGGGTGCAGGTGAGGGAGAGGTTGAGAAGAGAGTCATGCATTTTGTGGTGCCATTGCCATGATACTTGCTTTAGCCCATAGATGGCTTTTGAGAGTCAACACAACTTCCCTTCTGAACCAGGAACAACAAAACCATGGGGTTGATTCATGTATATTTCTTCATCTAAGTCACCATTGAGGAAGGCAGACTTAACATCTATGGAGTGAACTTCCCAGTCTTCAAGGGCAGCTATGGCTAGTAGTGTGCAGAGTGATTCGAAGTGAGCAACTGGGGAGAGGGTTTCAGTATAGTCTACACCATGTATTTGTGTGTACCCCTTTGCAACTAGTCTTGCTTTATATCACCCATCTGCTTTCTGTTTGAAGACCCATTTGTTGCCTACTAGGTTGTGGCCTGGTGGAAGGTCCACAAGATCCCATGTGTGAAGGTTTCACAAAGAGGCAAGTTCCTCTTCACAGGCAGAGCTCCAAGCATCAGTGTCAGGGTATGGGAGGGCTTGTTTTAGTGTGAGCAGGTCACATGAAATTGTGAAAATCTGGGAAGGGCAGTGGACAACAACAAGATCATGCAATGGGATGAGCAGGCAATAAGCCCAACATGGATGATTCCTAAGGCTAGGGCTAAAGCCCAAAAGAGCAAGAGCATATGGTCATGTGACCACATCTGAGTAGAAAGAGATAGTGTACACAATCAGAAGTGTATGCAATACTGACTGAGGTAGTCCTGGTCCTGTCAGATGAGAGGGATAATGAGTGCACCAGAAGACTCACCTCAGCAAGCTGCTAGAGTGCTGAGGTGGTATGACAGAAAGATGCAGTAGATATAGTGAGGGCAAAATAAGATTAGAGAGGAGCCCAAAAATGTGAAATACCAGTATGTGACCAGTGATGAAGGAGATGAGATAAGATGAGATTGGATAAGATAAGATATGATATGATATGATATGATATGATATGATAAGAAAAGATAAGGCAGAAGTAAGGCATACTCGAAATATATCAGTGTGCTCAGTGTCATATGGTAGTGAAAAAATCAACAGAAATGGTGTGGGAAAGGATCGTGGAGATTGAAGGGCCACCTTGAGGTGTTGCAAACACATTGTCAGCATTGTTGCTGTCATTAGTCCCTCCCTTGCCAAGGATGTCCATGAATTTATGTGGACTATAGACACTATCTGTCAGGTCACTATTATTTTCCTCATTCTTCTCTCCATTTTTCCTATTTTTCTTATGTTTCTATCATCATAGACTTTACAATCACTCCTGATCTATCAAAGCAATTCCCACAGTCATGCACTCTACTTCTTTGTCTTTATCAGCCAATGACATGTATGTCATCTGATCTCTGATTGGCCTGTTCTATCTTCAGTTATGATTCATTTTCTCACACCTGCCACAGAGTATCACCAATCACTCCCACAGTTACTGCAGAGCCTCAGTCAGCACTTACACATCCCCTCTATTATTAGGTATGACATCATTACTTTACTTTCTCATTCTCTGGCCCTATACTGTACAGCATGGTCTGTGCATTCTCCAGCATATTATATATACATAGGACTCCTAGTGGTTTATTCCCCAGTTCTGTTCATCTTGGATATCCACTAGGTACAGTACTATTTCTTTATTCTTTTCTCTCCTCTGCCAATGTCATCTGGGATATCTGCTAGTTGAAGTGCAATTGTCCTCTTGTTTTAGTTTTCCTTCAGTTGTTCAGCTTCAACATTGCATCAGCCTCACAATTGATCAGAACTCCTACTTCTGCCCTCTCCCTCACACTTTCATCCATGCTCCCCATCCTAGTGGATGTTGCCATCACTTGCACTACATCTGCAATCCCTTCTTCACTATTGCACTAATGTTCACACCTCATCTCACACAAGAGAAGTTTCATTGGTCCAACCTCTTTCCCTGTCCTCCTTTCATCTCCTGTCATCACTGCAAGTGGCACAAGCACAAGAGTGAGTGTACCTGTGACCTGTGGACACAGTCTTATGTCCCCTGCTCACCCACATCTACTCTTCAACTTGTGGTCAGGCATTACAGTGTTCACCCCATACACCTCCACCTCATGCACAGTGACCTCCTCCATACACCACTGTTGGAACAGTGGACCTCACAACCTCTCGATCCAGATGCCTGGATGTTCAGTGACTGGGAGAAGACAGCAGATTGGTCCAATCCCTGGGGATCATCAAGATCTTCTTCAAACAGCTCAGGGACCCCCCACCCCTTCCTCACACCCCCCTCACACTTGCTCTAGGACAGAGCACCCCTTAGACCAAGGTCTAAGTGTTAATTTTTACTCTCTTCTTCCACCTCGTCATCCCTCCCTCACCCACTTACACCTTTGCCATCACCTTCTTGCTTGGTATGCAAGACACATCATACAGCACAGGAACAAGCCTGCCACAAACCACAAGCAGTCCCCTTCCTTGTTATCCCCAGACCTGCATTCTGAAAGGTGGAGAGAAGGAGGAAGGCATTGCATTAAGTACCCACCTTGCCTGTTCAGGGAGTTGCTTTACTTTTATTGTACCAATCCACATACCACTCCTCCCCCTGTCCTCATCAGGCTTTCACTTCATCTGGATTGCACATTTGCCATCAATGCACATCATCATTTCACCTTGTACATAGCAGGAGGCCCCAAAATGTCTACATACTAGAGTAGACATACTGCTTTTCAAAGTTTTTGTGGTGTTCTTGTTTGTCATTATCATCATCTGCACATTTTATTGAGGAATATAGTGCTTCCTTTGTATGACTGAGCATGCCATCAATGTGACATTGCTCAACTACAGAAGCACCAGTATCCTCATTGAAATCATCTGTCAAGTTATAGAACAAACTGTTGCATGGACACAATGACAATTGGAGTTGGAGATAACCATCCCCTCCACAACACAGAAGACAGCAAGGAGCCAGAATCACACTTGGAGAATCAATTCATGAATTTAGCTGATCAAGAACCCAAGACATCCCACCACTTAGAATCAGACATTGTCAGTCTTGGTACAGCCTTAGCAGCAACTCTTCAACCTCCATCTGTAGCATTTGCACCAATGGATCAAGACCAAAATCAACCAAGGTTTGTGAAGATGAAGATGATTATGGATCAGCAGAAGCTGATTCAATGGCAGCATGATACAGTGATAGATCTTCTGGATCAGCTGTCAAAGAAAGAAGATGAAGGTTTATATTTAGGGTCAGCCACAGGCCCTTGACCCCATGTTCACTCCCCCAAAGTTCATGTTGCAGAACCAACTCCCTTTGACAGCAACAAAAAGAAATACCAGTATTTTCTGGATCACATCTATCTTATTCTTCAGGCACATCCAGAATACAAGGATGAAGACAATGTAACTGTGATATTGTCATACATCAAGGGAGGATATGCAGAAGAATGGAAGAAAGGAATTCTGCAACAGATGGAAGCATACTGTGTCAAACCACTTCAACACAAAGAACTGTTCAAGGACTTTGATGGTCTTCTAATGTTAATGAAGATAACATTTGGATATTACAATGAAGAACAGATGGCTGTTATGAGGCACTTGCTTTGGCACCTCATAATGGTTTTCTTTTCTTCTTTTTCTTTCTTTTTCTTATCTTACCTACTAGTAAAGTGTAGTATTATTACTACAAGTGTGAGCTTAGCTCCAAGTACTATAAAAGACTTATCTTTTCTTTTTTATCATTCTTTATTTATTCACATCTACTTGCTAAGGACTATTACTATACAATTAGCAAGGACTCATATTATCTCACCTTTGTTTATCTTTGTTTACTTCCTGTTCATTTCACACTTGTGGCTGAGCCACTTACTATATTCATGGACATGTTGAAGGTCATGTGACTTCATTGATTGCTGTGCAATCATTGCTGATCCATGAACCTTATTTACTTGTACTATCTTTAGGACTCTGGTTTTGTATAAGTAGTTGAGAGACTGGTGGTCTTAAACCCCAGTCTTATCAACTTCACAATCTAGGGATTCTCCTCTACTGCACTTGACCTAAAAGCTCACTACAAACTTGCTTCACTCCTAAGAACTAAGTCTAAGATCTCTAAAGCCACTCTAAGCATTGCTAAGACATTCTAAGCTTGTCACTCTGGATTCTCATTTAGTCATCAGAAGCATCATCCTCATCACTATCTTGTTGATCCCACTCTTCATCATCATCAGGAACAGTTACTACACTTATCAAGCACATATCAACTACCTTGTTACCAGGGGTATTGTTATAACAGACCTTCCATAAGACTGTCCAATAGGTGGCTCTTAGCAATGGCACAACAAAAACTAACCACCATATCACAGAATTCCTCCTCTACAAAGCAGCATCAGGATATAATGATGGGGTATTGTGTTATAATGCACAATTGCTAAAATAGTGACTTGGCTTGGGTTCAAACCAAGGACTTCCCTTACTCCAGGTGGGTGCTCTAACCACTGAGCTACCAGGCCTTGTCTAAGTGAAGTGCAAATAGCATGATGTGGAGCTGTACTGACTACCAAGGGTTATAACTCTGCTACAAGTTTGTAGCTCTGTTATCAGTTTGTGCTAAGAGTGGCCTATTGGACAGTCTTAGGGAAGGTTTGCTATAACAATACCCCTGGTAACAAGGTAGTTGATACATGCTTGATAAGTGTAGTAACCATTCCTGATGATGATGAAGAGTGGGATCAACAAGATAGTGATGAGGATGATACTGCCAATGACTAAACAAGGATCCAGAGTGACAAGTTTAGGATGTCTTAGCAATGCTTAGAGTGACTTAGAGATCTTAGACTTAGTTTTCAGAAGTAAAGCAAGTTGGTAGCAAGCTTAGGCCAAGTGTAGTAAAGGAGAATCCCTAGATTGCAAATTTGACAAGACTGGGGTTTAAGACCACCAGTCTTTCAACTACTTATACAAAACTGGAAATCTAAAGATAGTACAAGTAACTACAGTTCATGGATCAACAATGATTGCACAGCAATCAACAAAGTCACATGACCTTCATGTTTGCGCAGGCTATGGCAGGCAACTATGAGCAAGAGCAGTATATAGAGGTATTCCCAGCATGGGAGAACTAAGAGGAGCATTGCTGCAGCAGTGATAAATAATGTGGACAACAGTAGGTTGCCACAGGTGAAGAGATAGAGTCAGTGTCTGTAAGACAATGACTGAGGGGAAGTAGGGTGATATGCACATCTTATATACTGTGTAAGGATATAGTTGAAGCAGAGTATGTGAATCATAATACAAGGATGCCCAAAAGTATGTGGGATGCACATTGTCTGGAGTATGGGTGGTGTGGGAGTTGTAAGTAGTGATTGATGTGTCATATGTGTGTAAGTATGTGTAGAGGTAAGAGTGGGGATTGCCAAATGAAAAGATAGGTAGGAGATGCATTAATCAACACACAGTTATGAGTTCAACACTTCAATGTGTCCATGAATATAGTAAGTGGCTCAGCCACAAGCACAAAATGAATGAGAGATAAACATAGATAAACAAAGATAAAATGCAATGAGTCCTTGTCCTTGCTAATTGTATAGTAGTAGTCCTTCACAAGGAAATGTTATAATAAATAAATAAAGATAAAAAAGGAGAGAAAGGAAAAGATAAGTCTTTATAGTACTTGGAGTAAAACTCACAGCTCAGTATGTAAATGCTGTAATGCTATAAAGAAGAGATAGAGTCCTTACTATAAGTTGGGGCTAAGCTTACAGCTGTAGTTAATACTACACTTATAGGAAGTATGATAAAAGAAAAGAAAAAAGAAAAAAGAAAACTGTTATGAGTTGCCAAAGCAGGTGCCTTGTAACAGTTTGTAGCTCTGTTATGAGAGTGTAGCTCTGTTATGAGGTGTTGTACAAGTACACAGCCAGGCATTTGACCTTATCTCCAACATGTTGACCACATTGTTCAAGGGATGAATCATCCTCTTCTCCAATCTTGCTATCTTGAAACTCCAATTCCTTCTGATTCAGATGGATGGTGTAGATGAGCATGAATGTGAGTATATGTGTGGCAGGATATGCAGAATTTTGAGACAATTTGGGGACAAAGACAGCAGCAAGGGCTTCAGCAATCCTTGGGCCAACCTCAAGGACAACAGCAAAATCTCACTCCTTGAAGGGTGTTTACCACAGCTGCTGCTCCAGCAGGAGAACCCATGGATGTTGATCAGGCACAAGGACCATGCCCTCACCTTTGTTTCACCTGTGGAAAGGAAGGATATTTTGCACAAGAATGTCCAGAACCAAGACATGCTCAAAGACAACAACAAATGGGGAATGTGAGGACCCTTCAAGAAATGCATGCACTGAATGAGGCAGACTTCTTGGCTGAGATGCAGAGGGAGTTTCAGGCATGTGGTCTCCAGTTGAATGATCTGAGTAGCTCAAAGAGTGGAGCTTCACAATTGGGTTTTGGGTTGGACAGGAACTGAGCACAAGTTTGCCATCCCACAATAGGTTTTCTATGCTTCAGACTGATGACTCAGATGTTGATCATCTCAATGCTTGTACACAAATTTATTTAACATGCATTGTTCTGTCTTGCTCTCAGTCTGAAGTGAAGCCTCAAGTGCAAAAGGTTATTCCTCCTTTGGAGAAAAAGGAATACATCAGGATGTTCAATATCCTGAATTAAAAATCAAAATCAAAACAGTGGATAGCAGGGCTATTCTTGATGTAGATGCTCTACTCAATTCCAGAGCCACAGGATTATATGTCAACAAGGAATTTGTGAAGAAAAACAATCTAAACACAAAGAAACTTGCCTGTCCTATCCCTGTTTACAATGTTGATGGATCACTCAATCAAGGAGGATCTAATGAAGAAATGATTGACTTTATCATGTCTATTGATGGTCATACTGAAAGAGCCACTTTTGCAGTCTGCAATCTGGGCAAAAAGAATGTTATTGTTGGTGAATTATGGTTGAAAATCCATAACCCTGAAATTGATTGGTTGCAGGGAAAAATACATTTCACCAGATGCCCCTGCAGATGTGAATTATGTCTCAAAGCTGATAGACAAGTTTGGAAGTCAAACAAGAAGTTGATGAAGCAACAGAATTGAAAAATACATGAAGAAGCCAAAGAACATATTGAAGCTGAAGAAAAAGATGATTGGATACTGATGGTTATGGTTGATCAAAAGGAAATGGAGGTAGCCATTAAAAATATCAGCCAAGACCTAGCGATTGAAGCTGAAAGGAAGAAGTTGAAAAAGACATTTGAAGACATCATACCCAAAGCATATCATCATTTCAAATGAGTATTTGACAAAAACACTTTCAATGCACTCCCTCTGAGATGTCCTTGGGATCATGCAATTGAACTTAAACAAGGTGAAAAACCATCCACAGGAAAAGTTTACAATTTATCCTTGGATGAACACAAGCAATTGGAGTTGTTCATTGAAGAAACTCTGAAGAGTGGTCATATTTTCCCTTCAAAATCTCCCATGGCATCACCCTTTTTCTTTATCAAGAAGTCTGGTGGATTCAGGATTATCACAAGCTCAACAATATGATGATCAAGAATAGTTATCCACTTCCTCTTATTTCAGAATTGATTGATCAACTTTGTGGAGCATGGTATTTCACCAAGGTGATGTCCAATGGGGTTACAACAATGTCAGAATCAAAGATGGTGATGAATGGAAAGCTGCCGTTGTTACTAACAATGGTCTGTTTGAACCTCTTGTCATCTTTTTTGGTCTCTGCAATAGCCCAGCCACATTCCAGATGATGATGAATCACTTGTTCCATGGTCTCATTTCTCAAGGAGTCATTTGGTTTATATGGATGATATCTTGATCTTTACAGCAACATTGGAGGAACATTGGAAGGTCACACAGGAAGCCCTCCAAATACCTGCAGATAACAAACTTTATCCCAAACCAGAGAAGTGTGAGTTTGAACAGACATCTATCAATTTCCTTGGTCTGAAGATCTCTTCCAACAAAATCACTATGGACCCAGTCAAGGTACAGGGTATCAAAGACTGGCCAATCCCACAGAATCTCTATGATGTTCACTCCTTCTTGGGTTTTGCAACTTTTATCATTGCTTTATTCTTGGGTTCTCCAATATCACTAAACCCTTGAATGAGCTCATGCAGAAGGACATCAAGTGGCATTGGGATGATGAACAGCAGTTGGTATTCACTCATTTACAAGATGCTGTGTGTTCTGAACCAGTTTTCATTTTTCCAGATGAGCAATATCCATTCAGAGTTGAAGCAGATAGTTCTGGTTATACTACTGGTGTGGTTCTTTTGCAGCTTCAACAGGATAACAAGTGGCACCCAGTTGCTTACCTCAGTAAGGGTTTGTTTCCTGCTGAGTGTAACTACAACATACATGACAAGGAGATGTTGGCCATCATCCATACCCTAGAAGCATGGTGTCACTACCTTGAAGGTTCCATTCACCCAGTTCAGGTGATCATTGACCACGAGAACTTGGAATACTTCATACCAGCCCAAAAACTCAATCATTGTCAAGCTCATTGGTCACTTTATTTGTCTCACTTCCAGATTGATATGGTCCATAAGCATGGTGCTACCAATTTTTGCCCTGACCTCCTCTTGAGATGTTTGGACCATAAGAAGGGGGTAGAAGACAACAACAAGAATGTCATCTTACTCAAGCTGGAATTTTTTAAACACAAAACTTCACTAGCAGCACTTAGCCCTCCTGTTGTAAAACAGATCATACAAAAGGATGACCACAACTACATTGTATGGGACAAGTTAGATGCAGACTTGAGGAAAACTGCAATGTTCACACAATGGAGTGAAGGGGACAAGAAGGCACTTTACTCTGATGGGAAACTTTATATTCCAGAAACAATGTATGCAGATCTGTTAAAAACTTGCCACAATTGGCCACTTGCAGGACACCCTGGTTACAAGAAAACATTGGAAATGGTTCAAAGACATTTCTGGTTTCCAGACATGGCATCATATATAGAGAAGTATGTCAAGGGATGTGACTTATGCCAAAGGATGAAGACTTTCCCCACAAAACCACAAGGAGAGTTAATGCCCAATGAAATTCCATCACAACCTTGGCAGATTATCTCTACAGATCTTATCATCACATTGCCTGAAAGCCAAGGCAATGATGCTATCCTTATGGTTGTGGATCATTTCACAAAAATGATTCATGCCATTCCCACTACAGAGACAATCATGGCAGAAGGAGTAGCACGTCTCATGAGAGATCATGTTTGGAAACATCATGGTCTTCCAGAGAAGGTGCTATCAGATCAAGGACCACAGTTCATGTCACAAGTAATGTGTGAACTCAATCATTTGTTGGGGATTCAAACCACTACATCTACAGCCTATCATCCCCAAACCAATGGACAAAAAGAGTGGAAATAGAACAATATTTCCACACCTTTATCAATCATCGACAAAATGACTGGGCAAGCTGGTTACCCATGGCAGAATTTACCTATAACAACTGCATTCATTCAGCAACAAATATTCACCATTTATGCTGACTATGGACAAGATCCAAGAATGGGCAATGAACCTTGTACCTCTACCAGAATTGATTCAGTGGACAAATTTATAGCAGGGCCCAAATGCATCAGAGAAGATGCAGAGGTGTCATTGAAGAAAGCAGCAGAGGATATGAAGAAGTTTTATGATGAACATTGTGGCACAACTCCTGTCTATGCTGTTGGAGATAAAGTTTGGTTTGAAGCCACCAATATTGACACAGGAAGACCAATGAAGAAGTTGGATCACAAATGCCTTGGACCTTATGAAGTACTCAAAATACTTTCTAACAATGTGTATCATTTCAAACTTCCAAAAACAATGAAGATTCATCCAGTTTATAATGTCATCAAACTTCATCCTTTTGTCAAAGACATCATCATTGAATGAGAAGTCCATCCTCCTCCCATCATCAAGAATGGTGTAGAAGAATATGAAGTTGAAGAAATTCTCAATAGTCATCCTTCTTGTGGTAAAGTTCAATATTTGGTCAAATGGAAAGACTACCCCACAGAAGAGAATTCTTGGGAACCTGCTTCAGTATTGATGGAAGATGTTCCTGATATGCTCAAGAGGTACCACACAGAGAATCCTCAAGTGGTACATTCAGTAGCCATTGATTCCCTTTACCAAACTGAATATTCACCCAAGATGATGGCTAAACCACACTATGCTGAATGTATTCTTGAAGAAACATCTATTCCCATTCCACTGCCACTTGATGATGAATATGAAACTATTCCATTTCAAATAGTTGAAGAGGATGAAGATATTTCCAATGAAGACAATGATGGTATTATTACTCCCAAGTCATATGAGGATTTAAAAGAATTACCTAAATCTTCTTCCATCATTCCTCTCTCTCCTTCACTTTTTGCTGGCATCCCTTTCAAATCTATGGAAGGTGAAGATGAAGATATTTGCCATGCTTGTTCTACTCCATTCTTTGCTTGTTGAGATGTCTTGCCTTAAGAAGGGGGTATTTGTCAGGCCACTATTATTTTCCTCATTCTTCTCTCCATTTTTCCTATTTTTCTTATATTTCTATCATCATAGACTTTACAATCACTCCTGATCTATCAAAGCAATTCCCACAGTCATGCATTCTACTTCTTCATCTTTATTGGCCAATGACATGTATGTCATCTGATCTCTGATCAGCCTGTTCTATCTTCAGTTATGATTCATTTTCTCACCCTTACTGCAGATGCTCACCAATCCTTCTCACACCTGCTGCAGAGTATCACCAATCACTCCCACAGTTACTGCAAAGCCTCAGTCAGCACTTACACATCCCCTCTATCATTAGGTATGACATCATTACTTTACTTTCTCATCCTCTGGCCCTATACTGTACAGCACAGTCTGTGTGTTCTCCAGCATACTATATATACATAGGACTCCTAGCAGTTTATTCCCCAGTTCTGATCATCTGGGATATCCACTAGGTACAGTACTATTTCTTTATTCTTTTCTCTCCTCTGCTAATGTCATCTGGGATATCCACTAGTTGAAGTGCAATCACCCTCTTGTTTTAGTTTTCCTCCAGTTGTTTGGCTTCAACATTGTGTTGGCCTCACACTATTGTGAAAATGCTCAGGGCATCAGGTAGGGTGAGAGGAGTGACAAACCACAGGGACACCTGCAATGATGGGATCATCAATGACATTATCATCATCATCATTGTCAGAACCAGACAATGAAGTGCTGTCATCAGAATCAGGTGGAGGTGGTGCAGGCAGAGTGAGAGGAAAGAGATCAAGGACAGTGGGGGACTTAACTGCATCAATAGCAGGGAACTCATCCTCCTGAAACACCACATCCCTGCTGACTATCATGCAATGGGCCCATGCATCCCAGAAGACCAGCCCTTGGTGCTAGACTCATACCCAACAAAGGTGAGGGACTGAGACTTGGCAGCAAGTTTGTGGTGCTGATGATCAGGTGTTTTCACCCAGGTGTGACAACCAAAGATCCAAAGGTGGGAAACATCTGGTGGAGAGGTGGCAGGGGTCCAAAGAGCAGTGAAGGTGAGCCAGGACAGCCAGCAAGAAGGGGACAGATTGTAGGTGTGTATGGCAACATGGACTGTGTATTCCCAGAAACTGGGAGACAGGCCAGCACAATGCAGAAGGGATAACATGTGATCTAGAACAGAATGGTTCCATTGCTCCACTCTACCATTCTATTGTGGTGAGTATGGCACTGTACATTGATGACTTACTCCCTTGTCAGCCAATAGTGAGGCAACCATCACATTAATGTACTCCCCCCCATGATCAGAGCATAGGGTCTTTGGCCATTGGCCAAAGAGCATGTGGACACAAGCCAGGTAGTGTTCAAGGACAAGCAATGATGAGCACCATACACACATAACACCAGAAAACAACCATCAGTGACAACAGGGACATTAACATGCTGCATGCAACAATCATCCACTGTCACATCAATCACCCAATTGCTTAGATGTCAGAATACAATACTAGGCTTGGCCAATGAGGAGCAGGACTGATAGGACAAATAGGATGAAGTGTGGTCTAGACCCACCAAAGTGACCATAGAGGCACAAGTCACAAAGTCAGCTTTTGGTGCAATCAGTGCTATTCCTCTTTTGCTCATCTGCTATAGTACAATGCTTTATTCACTCACATCCAGACTCCACTTCATTTCAAATATCCCTATGATCAACTCTGCACTGTAAATTTTCTGTTGTGTTTTGTTGTGCTCCAGCCTTGGAGCTAGACTTGTATTTAGATAGCACATTGTCAGTTGAAAAGACCAGTTTTCCCCCACCCATGATTTGACTTCTCCTCCCTGTCCATGTCCATTTGTGAAAAAGCATGTTCTGACCTTCCCTCTGCATGTCTCACTATCAAGAAAGTGCACATTCCTCATAGGTCATGTCTATTATTGCATTGCATTCTCTATTGCATTGCATCTTGTCTCCATTGCATTGCATTCTCTCTATCACATCATATCACCCATTTGTTGCCCAAGTCACTTTTCCTTTTTGTCACCCAAGTCATGTCACACTATTGTGCATATCTCTCTTAACTACTAACTCTCTCTACCTTGGTGTCTAGAGAACCTCACAACTCACACCCTCCAGCAATTGTTGTGGTTGTGGTTGATATTCCCCTTCAGCCCAGCACAGCACATATCAGCAAGAATTGTGATTTGAGGCAGATAGGGTAGATCATACCAAACCTGGAGAAGTCATTAAGGAAAATGGCAAAGTAGATGTTTCCTGAAGGGACCAATGCAGCACTGACAGGCCTGACCAGGTCTGAGTGGACAAGGCTGAGCACTTTGGTGGCACACAATTTAGACAGTTGGAAAGAGGCATGGGGAAATTTCCTCTGGAGGCAGCCAGAACAAGGTGAAGCATCAATGGAGGGTGCAGGAGTGGAGATACCTGAGAGCTGTGTAGGCTTGATCTGGGAGATGACAGCCTTGGACAAATGCCCAAGCCATTCATACCAGAGACAGACAGTAGGTGTTCAGAGGGAGTGAAGTAGAGCAGCTGGGGCAAGGTCAACCCAGTACATGCCACCTCAGAGGTGTCCTACACTGAAAACATGTCCTCATAGGGAGATGATGCATTGTGTGTTTTCATAGATGACACAGAACCCAAGGCTATTGAGCTTGCTGACCAAAAGAAAGCAGCTGGAGGCTGTGAGGCACACACTGTACAGCAAGGTCACAACTGCAAGAGGAGAGAGGAGAGGCGAGGGATGAGATGATACTCTCTAAGATGAGTCACACTGTGTAGTGGATATCTCAGATGTATAAAGCTAAAGAACTATCTACTACAAGAGACTCCTATATATACTACAGGGATTGGCACACAGACCATGTGCTGTCACTGTAGGGTAGGCATATGTAAGTAAGATGTGCAGCATCTGTGAGAAATATCAGTAAGCAATGCACAGCATTGCACTGCATCAGTAAGCATCTGTGGGACATGTAGTCATATCTGTATAGTAAGCAGCCTGATGACTAAAAGAGAATGAGTCATAGATAATCATGATAAAATCTACTGATGATCTGATAAGATGAGCTAAGATATCTCTAGTAGATCTTGAGTGACAAGAGTAAAAGAAATCATAAAATGAAGAGAAAAATAAGTATGTTCTGACAGAGGCCTCTGGTACATGCAGAATGTTTGACAGGCAGAGGGTAACAATGTCAGTGGTGGGTAATGTATGTTGTTGCATGCTTGAGCCTTTGCCAACACAAGAGATGCTCATACCATTCCTGACAGTGACAGTGCAGAAACTGAGAGTGTCATATGTCAAGAAATTGCTTTGGTGAGAGGAGATACAGTCTGTACATCCCAAGTCAAGCATCCAGGTGGTAGTACCACCAACATAGTTGCACCCATCAAATATGGCAGCAGCAGGCAATGAGGAAGAAGACATGTTGTGTAAACTAGGACTAGGTCCAATTTCAGGTGTGGTGTCACCCTCATCTTTCAACTTCCTCACTTTGACATCCTCTGGCATTCCATGAAGTGTCCAACAAGTTTCAACAGAGCAATTTTTGTGCTTGGTTTGTCTTCATTTGTAGTGATGATGATAGACAGACCTCTCTTGACTGGTTGGGTTTGAGTGACAGTGACAATTGAAGATTTGAGATAGTGCACCATACTCCTGTTAGAGTGAATTTAACAATTTGGGCCCATTGATGGTAGTTGTTGGAGTCTTCCAGGATGAGTTGAGAGATAGTGAAGATGATGACAAGGAAAGGGGATAAGTTGAGAGCTGTGATCCCAAGAATGAATGTAGAGAGTGGGATGCTGCAGATGGCCTGGGCAGGGCCCATAACCTGATGACAACAGGCCATGTGCACAAGGAGGATACAATTGTTCCTTATAGTTCTCTAACTACAGCACCCAGACCATGGTAAGTAAGATGACAGATGTGTGTATGTATGTATGTATGTATGTATGTATGTATGTATGTATGTATGTATGTATGTATGTATGTATGTATGTATGTATGTATGTATGTATGTATGTATGT
>QLPN01021626.1:46744-60786 GCA_003314395.1 Albatrellus ellisii
TCTTGGCCATTTATGTCTAGAGTCCATCAGATGCTTCTAGAACCTCACAGGAAGTCACTCAATACCCATTGTGGTAATGAAGGCCCATTTGCTCTTGCTGGCACATAAATGCCACCATGTTGAACGACTCCTCTTCATGGAGATCATCATTAGCTAGAGACTGCAGCAAGAAATGGCTGTCATCATCATGGTGTATTATTTCAAACGAGGTAGTCTAACAATCTAGAATTCTATTGTTATTGATATAGAGTTGATATGTCTTATACAATTTAAAGGGGAATTCTACAATTTGAAAGTCCACGGGCGGGACTCGAAGATTTGGATCTAGAGTCCATCTAGCACGTCTAGATGCTCACGGGAAGTCACCCAGTATATGGTTGGAGCCTTACGAGGTCCCTGCTTCTCACTCACGTGACTGATTAATCAGCCTACACAAAAGTTCCGCCTCGCTGCGCTCGACTTGAGCTTTTCTAGTAGTATGGTTTGTCAAGGGTTGGGGAACGTTCCACCGCGCCCACCTATGATGAAGACTCATGTGCTAGCTTGTCTTGTCTAACGAATGTTCTATCTAGGGATAGCCAGAGGGAAACAAACACAGGTAGTGTAGGTTTAGTATGATCGGTGGGCGGCCAACGTTGCGCTGTGCGCCGGTTTCGAGCCCAACGGAAAATAACGCAAGAAAGAAAGAAGGTTGAATACTAGTAAATGCTGATTTGGGCGTGGCTAAGCAAGCCACGTGTGAGGATCTCTCTTCTACGTTGATCAAGTCTCGTCCCCGAATTTCAAAGCAAGGGATGGACCTTAGAATGTAATAATGGCAAATTGCAGGATGGTTGCGACGTATGGGGCTTTTTTGATGGTGGATGGTGATGGATGTCGTATTGTGACGCAACCCCAACCGGAATGTTGCAGAGGTGAATGTCCATGTGCATCAGTGAGCAAGCCGTCAAGAACTAGAACTATAAGTATTAATTTGCATACAATGTGTATCAGCGCCTTTCTGTGTCAATGTACAGTGATAAGAATGCCATTCGGGAACCAAGAAATGCAAATCTCGCACTGAGACGGAATCAGTCGTCCGCCTCGTCAGAAAGAATCAGTCTTTCGTGACACATATTGGCTACGAGGGCTCCGTCGATGGGGATTTCGTTTCCCTGGAAGCCCTCTGGGTAGGCCACGGGTGGCACATCAGGGCTCGTGAACGCACTGGCGTCAGCAAGTTAGCAACGACGAAACTAAGTGGTAGATGAGCAGAATAAGGAGACCAACCTATTGCCCCAAAAGCCATAATGTACCATGCCAAGCGCGCGGGTGGTATACTCATAGTCGTGCGCGAAACCGCCGGGGTAGAAGAACTCCATGACAGTCGAGCGTGGAGAGGGTTTCATCCAGATAAGCGATGTGAGACCGTTGCCGTGCACACCCATCATGATCTACATTTGGGATCGACAATTTAAGCGCCACTTCCGGTCCAGCAGAAGAAAAGCGGCATTACTGTCGTGCGTCCCGCAAGTTGAAACTGCTCCGCGCGCGAAAGCTTGTCCATAGTGGCAACGTTGACCTCGTAGCCATACGTGTCGCGGAGCTTGTACAGCTCCGCCACTAGTTTTTCGTGGTCTTCTTGAATCAGCATGCGTCGGCCCCATCCTTGGCGCGAAATGTACGTGATGACAGGCTTGCCGCGCGTGCCTTGACCCTCAGTATGATTGAGTCCAGCGAACTCAATGACATTGTCTCGGAATGTGCTCCACCAGCTGGGGCTTCCGGGGAGAGTGAACGGCTCAGAAGCTGTGCGCTGTGTACGCAGGTAGTTCTCGCCGAGCATGGCCGCACTGCGGTCCGCGAAAAGCACACGGTCGAAGACGAAAGGAACTCCCATGTCGGCACGGTCACGCCAATCGGCAGAGAACTCCATGACGAGCGATGGAAAAGCTGTCCGCAACACTAACTGGTTCATCGAGGCGTAATCGCGCCAGTGGCCAGCGTCGACATGCGTGAAAATAAAACGACGAGGGGGAGGAAGGATGGTATTGCCGCTGGCTGGTATCAGAGGATCGAGGGACGAGTATGTTCTCCAGAATCCGAAGAAAAGTTCAGCGGACCAATGGTAGTAATGGGTGATGCTAACCATGCATCAGTAAGACCTTGACGCCGGACGGCAAGATTTAAAAAAATCAAACCTACTATTGCTTTGGGTCGTTGGCTAGCCACTAGTAGCAACGGTTAAAAGAGATCAGATAGAACAGAGAAGGTGGTGTCGACAACGATGACGGACCGTGACTCCCCCGACATGGTTAGCTCCTGTGCCAAAAAGCCGGCGTGCCTCTTTGGGACTGATTATTTGCATTTCTTTGTCGGTGGGCAGGCGTGCTGCGATCTCTTCAGGTTCATTTGTGATGGGCTGGGACGTGGAAGTCATGAATTTCCGATCTGGTATAATTTCTGGTTCGCTCGTGACAAGATACACCGTCCCATTGAGGACATACATCTTGTCGACGATGGTCCACCCTGGATGAGGAGTCATGCATCACTCCTATGTCGTGATGTGAGGTGTGAGGTATACCTGGAACATGTGCTATGACCTGAGACTGGGGAACGGGGCTCGCACCCCATGATAGTCGATAGTTTGCGGGCAGCGTCGGTCTCCTACCTTTTGATGTCGGCTCGAAAGACGGTTTTTGGACAGCATCGCCATGTATGGTATCAAATTTATCTCTCTTCACAGATGACTCCCCAGCAAAGAAGAGCAATAGGAGAGAAAGAAGGAGAAGGACGAGAACTACTTCACGTTGAGTTGGACCAGCTGAATGCATTGTGGACATTTGTGCCAGTGGTCGATGTTGATCAGTACTGTAACGGTGTGATGTCACACAGGATGTGCTTTGTGACCGTCGCGTCTGGCGCGTCGCGTTGACGCGACCCAAGCTCGTTGAACGCCTTTCGGCTATTTCCCATCTCCGTTCCGTTTGCCACCCTCTTGCTCTTCGACTACGACCACTAATCCACCTTCCTGGTCGATAATTACCCCTTCCCTTTCTTTCCATGGCTATGGATTGTCGGTTGATGCCAGGTACATTGCATACTTCACTTTAATATATTAGTCCCGCGCTGCGGTATCTCTATCGTGCGTGCGCTAACTCGCCCATCCTGCCTGCCTATCCGTAGTACGCATCTGGTATACAATCAACAGCTCATCTCAGTATATCCTTGCACGCTCCCCTGACAAGTTCGCCGTACAAATTATCAGTCCTCAAACTACTGACAATGTAACACAGCGTCGGAGCGGCAGCGATCAGTTATACGGGTCTACGCCTCTCAAGCCGTGTTTGCACGCAATTTGCAGGTCTAGGTAAGCCATCTTAATTAATTCGGCACGCATACAGCTGCAATTCCTACTTCTGGTGCAGTCCCGAGCTCATGCACGATGGTTCGCGGGACTTCTCGCTATATATTCTCGATCCTTTTGAATCACAATCTGTGCCGAGCGGCACTGTGTTCCCTTCCCAGGGCTTAGATGTACAATGCGCGGGTTGGGCTGAAGGCAGCACGTCTGGGACGCCCTCTGCCCAGCAATCGCGTGGAGTGGCGGTTGGCCTTGGCTTGGTGTCCTGGGCTCTTTCTACCCATAGTGATGCTGCCTCTGTGACTGGGACGTTGGTAAAGGTCAACACCGGCGAGATTGCTCTCGAGCTCATCTTCTCTTTGAGAGAGGTATGTAACTCACCATGGTGCAGAAATCTACAAGAAGCAATGACAGTAATCTCGTTGCGTAGACACCGCATATTCAGCAGACATCCTTGCTTCAAGCGCTTCATCAGTCTTGGAAACCATTACACGCTCCTGGAAGTACGTACTGAATCATAGTAGCTCTATGTGACGCTGATGGGGATTTTACGGTCTGTGTAGTGTCATATCTCCCGTCGATGCCTCAAGGCCCTTGGTCACACCCGCAATTTGATCAGCCCCAACCTGGTCCTCCCCCCCACCAGGCAGTACAAGCGGTACAAAACACTCCCATTCAGTCGTCCGAGCGCCCCCAATTTGCCAAGTCGACGGACTTTCCTTTACCGTACATTGGTCCTCCGAAACGGAAACGCCAGGGCCACTCACGACAGAACAGCTCCCGCAGCAAGGCTGCAACTCGTGGCTCCCCTTTCGTTACAGCGCCTCTTCGTAGGGTAGGGACGCACGATATACCATCGGATTCATGTGCAAGTGCACTGGTCGATTGCAAACCAGTGATTCATCCCGAACCTATACCCAAGGTTGACTTTCCGTCATCTGAGCCGACATCAGTGCCTCTTCCGTCTGCCAGTATAGATGTGCACTCTGCTTTGGCGAAACACCTCTCGTTATATAACATTGATGCTTCTGCGCTCCCTGCTCTGCTATCTGTCGCCCAGGCTTCTGACTCGTCTCCTGGCTCTTCTCCTGACGCTCGGTCACTGTCTGTCCTCTCTGCTGTCATCCGGCTGCTCTCCAATCGACCGGCAACCAGTGTAGCACAAGCTCCCATTGACATGTCGTCCGACTTTACGCCTACACCTGCCTCCACACAAGCATCTCAGACTACTGAAACCTCCGACGATGATGACATTGTAGTGCTAGAGAAAGAAAATGTCAATCCCACCGCATTCCATCGTCGCACAAAGAGTCAAGTTTCTGAGGCTGAAACTTGTCCCCCATATGTCCAGCAGCACCAGACTCGCAAGCAGGTGGGGCGCAAGCGAACGTTGAGCGAAGTCATAGAAGACCGTGACCGCTTACAGCGTGCGAGAAAACGGCACGAAACATCTCCTGTGGCACCTCATCGTAGCTCGGGAGGAACTTCACGTGCGCTATTCTCGGAGCCTGGGGTTGCTTTGCGAACTTCCGTTACTCCCCTCTTCGCGTCCAATTCGGCTGGTAAGCTGCCTAACACAAGTGCGAGAAAACGCAATACAACTCCGCGGACAAACGCAGACCTGTTCGCGGCGCGCACAGCAATTGTCGCTGCTGCGTCTACATCAAAGTCGAAGAGGCGGTTCGTCGTACCAGAGTGGGCAAAGACAGAGACATCGACTAAGCCCCGTATCCCAGAGGAAGTGCTTGAGCGCAAAGCGACAGAAGGCATCAACTACGAGGCCAGTACAGTGCACCGCAAGCATGCGCTGAAGCGCCGATCATCTAATCACAAAGACAAAGCACATCAGGAAGGAGTTGCAGAAGATGTTTCAAGTCTCAAACCAGATCCACCTTCATCGACCGAGCAGAAAGACTCACCCAAAGTACCCGCGCCAGTCACAGCGAAGCCACCGTCGGCGAGTGCAACACGCCCCTTCGTTCCTACATCGCTGCCGTCACCTTTTGCACGCATGTTCCAAGCCAGACCGTCCCTCGAACCGCCACGCACGCCCCCAAAGCAGTCTGCCAAGCGCGGCAGTCCGATCAGCGCAACGAGCCCGACTGCATACACTGGCAGTCCATTGTTTTCACCCAATGACGGCGTATCCTCGCTTGATACGAAGCTGTCGCCCATTCAAGCCGTCCTCGCAGGAAAAGGGATCTACTGTAGTCCGAGTGGATCCCTTCATCTACCTCCGCTCTCCAAATCCGGCCCATCGGTCGACAGCATTGACCCGGAAAATGATGTCGACGATGATGATAAATTGGCTCCTGGGCCCCCATCCTCAAATTCGCTCCCAATTCCCAGTAGCGACTTTGACAAGCATGAGTTCGACCACGATACCGCTAATGACACCGTGGTACGGATGTCGGATTTCTGGGGGGACAACCTGCCGCCCTCGTCACCGCTGCCTCCATCCAGCCCTATCCTCTCACCCGAGAATGGGGATGCATCGGCCGACGGCATCGATCTTGTAGCCGCGATGCATCTCAGCAGCGACTTTGACTCTGCTGGGGTGGCAGCGAAGTTTGCGACATTCGACCCAGATATGTTTGACTTCCTCGCGGAGCTGGACAGCTATCTACGGCAGGGCGGGACCGGCGCTGCAGACGCCTCTACCTTGCCTGCGCAACCAGTACCCTCGAGCGATTCGACACTTCCTTCGATCGATGCCGAGCTAGGTGCACACGGCCTTTTTGACTTCAAGGACTCGATAGGCACGCCCTGGTCGGCGGAGGACGAGGCCAATCTTCTCAGCATACTCAACGGCACAGACGTTTCTCAGCAGACTTTTACTGGCTTCACTACCCAATGATCAGTAGTACATCTATGCTGTTTTTGACATCGTGTATGCTTCATGTTTTCTGCTTCCCATTCATATATAATCAACCCCTTGAAAGATTCGTCACACGAACCGTCTCCGTACACTTTAACCACTGTTTGTAGCGTTTTTTTGTTCTATAGTACACAGCAACGGCGATAGCAAATACATATAGGCGTTTTTCATGTCATCAGGTACAATCAGAGCTGCACTGGCACATCTTTTTCTAGTTCTTCCCCTTTGCCGCTGCAATGAATGCCCGCACTTTGTCCAGATCCTTGCCCGTCCCATCCTCGTTCTCTACGCCCCCGCTGACGTCCACAGCCCACGGATGCACCGTCTGCACTGCACCCGCCACGTTCTCCGGCGTGAGCCCTCCCGCAAGGATGACAGGCAGTGGGTCCCTCGGCTGCACACCTTCCGCAACCTCTCCAGCCTCCACCACCTTCCTCGCGATCTTCCAGTCGATCCGTAGACCCGTGCCGCCGCTGAGGGCGCCCGTGGCTGCCGCCGCGTCCAACAGGACATGCTGGTGCAGGCCCGGGCGCGTGATGCCCTCGGAGCCCGCGCCCGCAGCGTCGATGTGGAACACGCGCACGACGGGCACGGGTATCTGCCGCGCCCACTCGACCGGCTCGCGTCCGTGCAGCTGCACGGCGTCCAGCTGCGCCGCGGCCACGCAGTGGAGCACGTACGCGAGCGGCTGGTTCTGAAACACGCCGACGACCAGCGGGCGCACGGGCGCTGCCGCGAGGCGGCGCGCGTGGCTCGCAAACCACGGCTCGTTGCGGGTGCCTGCGACGGCGTCGGGGTGCGGGTGCGGGGTGGGTGCGCGCGCGGCGCGTAGCTGGCGTACCGCGGCGGCGATCTTCTGCGCCTGCTCAAGCGAGACGTGCCTGTTGCTTCTCGGCACGAGCATCACGCCGAGCATGTCGGCGCCGGCGTCCGCGGCAGCGAGCGCCTCTGTCTCAGTGCGGATGCCACAGATCTTGACGAGTGGCGGGGAGGCGTGCGTCGGCTTCGCGGGCGTATCGTCCGCCCAGCCCAGGAGCTGTGTGATGAACGCGGACGTGTCCGTGGCGCGCATGAGCGCCTCGCCGACGAGCACGGCACCAACGCCCTGCGCGACATAATTGCGCACGTCGTCGTTGGTCTGGATGCCGCTCAGCGCACACAGCACGACATCACGGCCGACGACCATGTCCACGAGGCGCGACGTCGTGCCCATGTCGACGCGGAAGTCGTGCAGGTTGCGGTTGTTGACGCCGACGAGCTTCGCGCCGAGCTCGAGCGCGCGCTCCATCTCCTGCGCATTGTTCACTTCGACCAGAGGTTCCATGCCGAGCGAAACAGTGTATGCGTACAACGCTATGAGCCGCGCGGGCGGCAGCATCGCGACGATCAGCAGGACCGTGTCCGCCCCGTGCAGGCGTGCCTCGGTGATCTGGTACTCGTCGAAGATGAAGTCCTTGCGGAGGATGGCGGGGCGGTCTGGCAGCGTGTCGATGGCCTGACGCGCGAGCCGCATGTCGAGCAGCGAGCCCTTGAACCAGGTCGGCTCGGTGAGGACGGAGATGACGGACGCGCCAGAGAGGGCATATGTCATCGCCTGCTGGGCAGCGTTAGCGGTGAGCGCGATGGGTCCCTTGGACGGGCTGGCACGCTTGATCTCAGCCATGAGCGCGGGGGACTTGACTTTGAGCTTATCGACAACAGATACTAGGGGGGGCGCCATATGCATCGCCAGAAAGGTGGCGAGGTCGGCGGCGCTGGTGCCCGGCGTGGCTTTTGCGAGCTCAACATCCTGGAGACGCTGCGAGTAGATCTTGTTGAGGATGCTGGGGATCTTGGATGCGCTGGTCGAGACCCCGGGCTTCGCAAGTTCAAGTGAGAACGGGGGCAAACTTGGATCGAGGACACCATAGTCGGGATTTTCCTCCCAGGAACCACCTTTAAGAGCAAGGAAGTTACGGAAGAGGTTGTCGCCGCCCTCGGACAGGATGCTCTCTGGGTGATACTGCACAGCCTCGAGAGTGTACTTGCGGTGTCGTACGCCCATTATAACACCGCTATCCTCCGTCACAGCAGTGATGGAGAGGTCATCGGGGAGTGTGCCGACGTCAGCGCTGAGTGAGTGGTAGCGCGTGGATAGGAAGCCCTGTGCGACCCCCTTGAAACAGCCACGGCCATCGTGGCGCACAGGACTCAGCTTGCCGTGCATGATTTCTCCAGCATATCTGATAACGGCTAAGCACGATGGATGGCTATGGAAGACAGGCGCTCACCCTATTTCCCCTCCAAGCGCGTCGACCAGACACTCGAGACCCATGCACACACCCATGATAGGGACCTTGCCCATGAAGAACTTGATAGCCTCGCACGAGATCCCAGAGTCGGTCGTGGGGTGGCCTGGGCCAGGAGATACGATGAGGTATTTGATATCGAGCTGCGGGAAAGCCTCGACGGGGATGGCATCGTTGCGGATGACGGTTACGTCCGCACCCAGAAGAGAGATCTGTTGATATAAATTCCAGGTGAAGGAGTCGAAGTTGTCTATCATGAGCACATCCAGAGGACGTTTGAGGTTTTCTAGGAGGGTCATGGTGGGCTATGGATGGGTATGTGCTGCGTAAGGGTCGGCTTGCATACTGTAAAATATAAAGCACCTGAAACCAACAGCTTGGCGGTGCAAAACCCCACGTTACGTACACAAGCTATTTGTAGTGTCATGTCACGCGGCAGACATCGGGTTCGAGGGCAACAACCATATATTCAAGTAACTTGAGTACTACAGAATATCATACGCCGTTCTTTTGGGGCTACTTGAACCTACGTCTAAGTGAGCAGTGTTTTCTTTTGAGGCCTTTGAGACATGGCTGTAAGTTACTGTAATCATATCCTCAGGACAAACATCGCGCCCAGAAAACATCTCATTAAATGTCTCCAAGACGGTAGGCGGGTCACTCGATGACAATACTGTTGAGATACGAGCACTGCACAGACAAAGAAGAAGGGAAATTTTCTCGCAAACGCGCTAAGGGTGCGTTTCTGTACATGCACCATATTTAAGTATCTACTAAATATCAAATTGTAGGCCCAGCCCACAGCGAAAATCACAGGGATGAGGAAATCACGAGGATAGGGAGTGAACGGAGCGAGCTCGACAGCCTTAAATACAACAAATACCAGGGTATGTGTGGAATTAGCGAGCCGCATCTTGCGCATAGCGGGCAAATTGACCTGAACAGGTCTCGATCTCCGGGGGTGTCGACGACGCCTGATTGCTTTTGGTCAGGCATATGTGTTATTTACATGTCTAAATACACATCATTGATAGACGAGAGTCTGAGTCATCTGACTTGCAATCAGAAAAAGACTCGAAGTTGGCGTGGCACGTAGTGTTATGCTTGACAACATCGTCATGCTTTTCAGCGCTTCGCTCGTCCCAGTTGTTGTCTGGCTTGTGGGAAAATGAATTGGAGCCATTGTAGTGCGAGCGCTGTGGTAGAGATCAGAACTTGTAGAGAGAGCATGTAGGAATAGAGAGCAAACTTCCCAGCATATGTTACGGCTTTTGGTTTCTGGAAATTCATGTTATTATGGCGGTTTTATGTCGTGTAATTGACTTTTGGCTGTAAAGTGTGGGATTGAGGTGACAGAGATGCCCATACTGATCTATTTGGGGCATTGTAGATATTGGAGCTCCCAGTACGAGTACAGTGCACGAGTGCAAAAACCGTAGGGACCGACGCATACACATTTCTTTTGACGATAACTGATGTCATAAATTAGCAAGTTTTTTTCTTGATGGTGCCTATCTAGACCTTTGTTTCTCCCCAACAAGCGAAGGTGTGACTATGTTTGCCACTCCATCGTCTGCTTTTACTCTGTCAGTTCGTTGGTCCCTGTAGCCACTGGCCCCTACTAGTTTAAGGTATGACCTTGGATTAGTCCCAGATCGACTGACAATGACTAATATGGGTCTTGGCTCACTGCCAGGGCTTGTGTTACAGCGTTCTGATGGTACGTGTAAGTCCCGATCTGACTTGCTGTGTATGCCTGAGTGAACAGAAGCTTCTCGTGATTTTTAGGGGTCCATTCAGGGGTGTCCGTAGACTGATACACAAGATGCATTCTTGTAATCATTCGCCCCTGATAGAATTTTCAGGCAGACGTAAACGCAATGCAGCCCTGGACTTGTCACTGAAAGTTGCCGAGTGGGTCAGGCCTCGTAAGACTTTGCTATCCACCGAACTGGCCGCCCTCCATCTTCTGGGGTATCTGAATTTCAGCCCAGTGGCGTGTTAGCAAATGCAGAACAGCTGTCTTCTGCTGTGAAGAATCGTCGGAGACTAGCCGCTGGCACCTGCGACCCTGTTTCGCTGTGAATAACAAACTTGAGATCTGATTGTAATAGGAACAAACTGACAGCTCCTTCGCCATGTCTAATAATCGACATCGCGACAGCGCTCCGCTCAGATCTATTATCAACACATGGCTGATGGTTCAGAGAATGGGTGACTTCCCATAAGAATTCAGAGCGATTTAGAACACCCTAAACCTTATTTACCAACCTCCCGGGTCCATTTCAAGCTCAGCTCGTCGCTGCATCACCGCTCATAATTTTTTAGATCCTCTCTAAATTGAAAGTCTAGGGAGGGGGGGGGGGTGGCCTCTCTAGATGCAAAAGGCCATCTCTAAACGTCTCTAAACATGCTGTAATCAGGCACAACACTTTGCCGACTTGTCAGAACACCTTGCTACTGACTGTAGAATCCTCCCCTTCGCCTCCTCCCACATTTGATTATTGTTTCTCTTGCTCGTTCATTATTTCCACACTCTTTCATCTACTCCTTTATATTTTCAAAGCCTTATATGGATTCATCATCTGTTCCAATTTCCTACAAGAATGGTCTCACATATGTCCAGATCAATGGCAAATGGCATCCAATTGTGCAAACCTCTATTGAAGACACAAATGTATGTATGTATATATAAGGAGTATAGTTATATATTAAATTTATTACAAGCAACCTATGCCTGATGCTGGCTCAGAAGCACCAGTGATGTGGCCAAGGCCACGACTGATCAAGAAAGATGTCAAGAAGTCCACTGAGCCCCAAGAACCACCCTCTCTGTCATCACTGAAGCACTCATTGAAGAGAGCAGCCACCACCTCTCAGCCATCAGTCACAAAGCATGCAAAACTCACAACTTCTGGAAAGTCAACAGATGTTGACAAGAAGTCTCAGGGGGCAAGCCAAGGCTGCCAAAGTGATGCAACAAACTACAGTAATGAAGAGGTTCATAAGCTTCTGGATTGTGTCAAGCACTATCTGCCATTGGGGTCAAATGGGTGGGAGATGGTTTGCAAAAGGTATAATGAGTGGGAAAGTGCAAATTCATACCATCTAAGGCAAGCAAAGGGGTTAAAAATGTGTTTTGAATGTGTGAGTATTTAAAGACTTGATTAAGAGAATCATAGACATATTATTGCCTTTCATAGATGGTGAACAAAGAAAACATCAAGCCTACAGGTGACCCTGAAGTCCCAGATGTCATCCAGTTTGCAATGGAGATCAACAATGCCATCAAGAGCAAAGGGGGATGTTGTGTGCTTGATGATGAGGAAGACAGTGATGCTATAGTAGCTGTTGAGCTATCTGATCAGGAAAGCCTTCTGGAATGTCTCCTTGCATCAAATTCAGATGATATTGAGATCCTAGAAGGTAATCCTTTGCACATTGGCAAGGCAGAGCCAACTACTAGCATCAAGCGGGGAGTACTGGTCACAAAGGGTTACCAGTGCAATCCAAAAGCAACCCCTGTGTCGTCATCAAAGTCCTCTGGCAAACCTTGTAATCCAGCAACACAGCTTGTCCAAACACTTGCAGATGCTTTCAATCCTGACACAAGAGATACCAAGGCTGCATTGTGGGTTGCAAAGGATCATATCCAAACACTCCAAAGTTGAGTAGCTGCCCTTACCCAGACTGTTGAGAAGTTGGAATCAAGGTTGTCTGCAGCACAGACAGCTGCTAATGAAGAGTGTGCTCATACTGAATGACTGAAATGGCAGGTTGACTTCATGAAGTTCATTTGTCAGATGCAGCTTCCAAATCCCTCCAGCCCTCCTGCTCCCATAACCTCAACTTCTTGTCATAAACCAGTCACAAGAGGTCCTGCAGTAGACAAGTTCAATTGGGATGACATGGAGAATCCAGATATCTGGCCATTATGAAGTTTAAGTCCCCAGCCCATCTGTCAAAAATCGACTCCACATGCACCCCAAATTGAGCAGCAGGACTCAGAGACGACAGAAAGAGTTGTTGAATCAGATGGTATGCTTGTCTCTTTCACCCTATCAGCATGGCCTCATATATTGAGAGCAGGTCTTTTTTCTCATCAATGGCACATCAAGCAACCAGCTCTGAGCCCCTGGGCAACACCTGGTCCTTCTTTGCACACCATCTCCCTCAAGAAATCACTTCCAAACCTCAATACTTGCTCTAAGCCTTCCTCTTTGTCACTATACATGGGCCACTGGCTTCCATCTGTTGATAATACCCTGAGCTCAAGGCCAACCTTGCCTTCTTTAGCACAGATGATCAATGGCCACCACATTGATACCCCAGTCCAAGATTTCCTGCCACTCCACAATCATGCACAAGTGCATGCTGAATCTTCACCAACACTTACTGGGAAGGCAGATAAAGGCAAGTGACATGCTTTGCCCTATTAATTAGCTCCCATATTTTTTTCAATTCTGTTGCAATTTGGATTCAACTCCATTAAGCTTTTCAGTCCTGAAAATTTTCAGTCTTGTTTTGGCTTGGATTCATCTCCATTAGCATACCTACCCACATTCTCTGAAGAAAACAATCAACTTCATATCTTTACCCATATTTAATATTTATGTGTTATACAGTATGACTATACACAATAATGCTTCAATCTGTAGCAACACCATGAAAGTGTTGATGAGCATCACATGCACATAAAGCTGGAAAATGACCATCAGTGACATCAGGTGAGCACAGTGATATAAATGTGCTGCATGCAATGATCAGCCATAGCTGCATCAATCATGTTTGTGCAGGCTATGGCAGGCAACTGTGATCAATAATAATGTATTGAAATGTTCCCAGCATGGGAGAGTCAAGAGGAGCATTACTGCAGCATGTAGGTTAGGTGTGGGCAGTGGAGGAAGTGCCATGATGCAATGTAAGAAGCTGCAGGAAAGTGGTAAGAAGGAGAATAAGATGGTAGAAGGGAATACTCACTCAGTGTTGTTGTAAGACAACCACTGAGGGTGTGTAGCACATATAGTACATCTTATATAGTGAGTGGAGAGGAAGGTTAGGGCAGAGAAGGTAATCCTAAAGTACAAGGATGCCCATGTAGGTGAGGACACGCATTGTCCGGAGTAAGTGTGGTGTGGGGAAGTGGGAAGGAAGTGATGTGTCAAGGTTGTGTAAGTATGTGTAAGGAGGTGTAAAGGAGGAATGCTGAATGAAATTACATGAGTGTGATCAACATACAAGGAGATATTTAACGAATCACACATTTGTTAGGCATTGGACTGTAGGAGTGGGGTCAGCTGATGAGGAACAGGATTGATGAGCTGTACAGGCTGAGATGCAGTCCACGGAGTCATGAGTCATGAAGTCAGCAATTGGTGTGACCAATGCCTTT
The DNA here is from genome assembly GCA_003314395.1 of Albatrellus ellisii. Taxonomy (NCBI): domain Eukaryota; kingdom Fungi; phylum Basidiomycota; class Agaricomycetes; order Russulales; family Albatrellaceae; genus Albatrellus; species Albatrellus ellisii. Next base: position 60,646 of record QLPN01021626.1, read on the forward strand.
CCTATTTCACTCATCTGTATAGCACCCAGACTCCACTTCACTTTATGATTGACCCTGCACTGTAAATTTTCTGTTGTGTCTTGTTGTGCTCCAGCCTTGGGGCTAGACTTGTATTTAGATAGCATATTGTCCCTTCCAAGA